>JAPFFA010000006.1:2908699-2928444 GCA_026153275.1 Sciades herzbergii | reverse complement strand
AACACGCTCCGCCATTTTGTTTTTCTCTACTCACGGTATATGAGCTGATATCCTAGTTGTAGAGTAGCCAATCAGAGTGTACAGTTGCTCATCCAGTGAATGTGGATAGAATAATTTTTTGTTTTTGTATATTTTACATATTTTGTTTGTAACTGATGTTGTAAAGCACTTTTGATCATTGTACATAAATGGAGCTATAGAAATTATTATTATTATTATTATTATTATTATTAAAAATTCATGTTTTCTCAGGTGAAGCACTGGAACATGTTTAGTTTGGAACTTGGAGCTTTCTTTCTACATTCCAAGCATGATGGATTGCAGAATAAAGATTCGAAACGCAAAGGTTCCCGCCCCCAACGCCACCGTAACCAATCAGAAGGGAGGTTTTTTTTTTTTTTGCTATCAATACAACTACGTAAGAAGTCAAAGTGATGAAATTAAACTTCGGTTTCTTTCTGAAAACGTCAGTCAGATTACTGCGAGCTATTACTTATTCGTGTTTATTGTGTTGTCCGGATTAATCAGCGCTGAACGTCGTGATTGGAATTTATTAATCCGGATTAAAATGGCTTGTATGTTTCATTCTTGGTTTCTCCTTTTCATAACAGATCTCCATCACGTTAGTCTGTTTAATGTAAGGGCGTTATTTGTAACAGCGAGCTCTCTGAAGCTTTATTTTATTTTATTTTATTTTTAAAGCAGCAGCCTGCATCCAAAATAAATCCTATAAGAAACTCAAGCCTTCTTCATTCGTTCTCTGGTCTCCGAACGCTCCAGAATCAACATATACATGCACACACACTCCCTCACACGCACCCCGTCTCGTTCTCTTTCTTATATATCCTGACAGTTCTTCAGCAGACGTCGGTTTTGATTTAGCCGTCTTTCTCCCACGTCGGTGAGGATCGTGTTTCACGCAGATCCAGATTACTGCTGGATAATACGACCTCTGGAGCTTTACGCCTGTTTGGGGAAATCTGCCGTCTGCGAATGAAGAAGCTCTTGAGCCAGATGTGCCAATAAAATCCCTCCCTTGTGCTCATCCTAGCGCTCGGACAGCGACCCGCCCCACCTGCGCAGACGCTGGTTATTATCCGGTAGCTTCTATAAATCCTGATGAATTGGTACGCTTAGTAAACGCCAGTCGTGTCTCGGGCTTTTTATGAGCCGTGAAACTGGATATTAGAAATGCGAAATGCTAAAAACAGCCCAACTGTGGCAAGTTTTCTCCTCTGGGTCTTGACCAGTGTGTGTGTGTTTTAACGTCTCTGTTACATATTTCATGGACTGGATGTACTCAAGAAAGGGGGGAAAAAAAAAACTGCATTTCACGCACAACAGTAGTCTAGTCGTTGAGCGTTTTATCAGTTCTAACCCTGCGTTCACCTCGTACCTGTGTCATGTGAGGCGTCTGCTACTGTTGTCACTTGTGGGCGTGGCCTGCTGCGAAACACTATTAGCTACTGTATATACAGCTACTAAAGCTAACTAGTTTAACGCATTTAATAACGCACTGATCAGCGTGAAGGTTGATTTGATTTATTGGCTCGCTCACTGTGCTAGCTGAAACTTTTCTTCATAATGTCTTGATATGTATTTAATGAGATCAGGATAAACCTGAAAACATGGTTATAATTTTTGTCTTGAACGTACTGGAAACTGATTGCAGATAGGACCTAAAGTTATGAGTGGGGAACCGAACAAACGTCATGCCACATGCTCCATAGGATCGATCCGAGGAAGCATTCAAGCGATTTATATTTTTACACAAGTGATTGTTCTTACTGCCTTTTATGGAGTTGTATAACACAATTGCGATACTGGTAATCCTGGACACGCCCACATTAAACTAATAATTCTTTACCGGTTTGATTTGTATGGGTATGATTTCTTAGTTTTGTTTTGTTTTTTTCTAGCTGTAATTGTGTTTAGACAGCAGAGGATGAAATAGCATTAACATACAATAGCGGGAATACAGTGACTTCACCGTAGACAGAAGTAACACAGCTCTAAAGTGGCCAAAAACAGATGTAAAATGTGAAAGAGCCACTGTGCGATTGTGTGCAAATAGATTTAACAGAAATCGGAGCTCTCTTTCTGTTTATACAGACTGCTGAAAGAGAAGCAAATGGAGGCGGAACAAATGTTCATAAACGTTTATTAAGAAAAGGAATATTTGTTCGGAGTGTATATGCACAGGCGATTATAGGAAATCGTGCGCTCTGATTGGTCGAGAGATTCGGACTATTTCTCGATAATCACCTCGAGCGACTCAGCAAAATGGCGTCCAATCGCTTCGTCACCGTAAGTGAGGAAGAATTACAGATGATGACAGAAAATGCTGTTCCTAAATAAAAGCACTGAAGATGCTCCGGAGTTTGGGAAGCTCGAGTTGGGATTTATTTTATCAGTTTCAAAACAAAGGGTTTTATGTGACGCAAGTCTGCGCCGCAAAATTATTACATTTACATGATTTTGAAGTTTGACTTGAACTCCATTATTCATCGATATTCACTTCAGGTTCGGCGAATAATTTATTAACTCTTTCAGTTTTAATAAAAGGAACATTTTGGTTACTAGGCTGTGTTATATTTTATTCCAACCTTTACAAATGTGGGGGAAAAATGATTGTTGCCTTTCGTTTCATTTTCTTAAAAAGCTTTTTTTTTTTTTTTCCCAAATTTAACAAAATATTTAAGTTGGTAAAGAATATTTTTTCCAAAAAAAAAAATCATTAGACAATTGACTCATGAATCGAATCGTGAATTGGGTGAATTGTTACGTGCCGACTAAGTACACATCGTTTCTTTGTCTGTGTTCGTGGCGTCATTTGTTTTCATTCCATTTATGCTTGTTTCAGAGTAAAAATCCATCTTCGTGTATCCAAATATTAATACCAAACACCACTGCAGAACATTTTAGCACAAACTGAGTCGAAACAGAAGTACGGCTGGGCGATATGATACTATAGAACTATATCGAAATCATATCACAATATACTTTTCAGAGATATTGCAATAAAATTTATTGGAATGTCTTTTTTTTAACTTCTTAAAAATAAAAAAACTTTTGTACTGTGATTTTTAAAAATCTATTAATTTATCTATAATTGGTATATTTATTTAGAAAGTATTAAAATTAATTGAATTATTTTTGTCCCCTGTTCAAAGCAGTTTATTTTTGTAAACATCATCGTAAAAGTTTTCTGTCATTTTCTAAAACTGTTGTTTTGCAGGTGAGCAAATTAATTATTGTTAGAAATCCTGTATATTGTGTGTCGCAAAAAAATGTCTTCGTTCTGTCATCAGATGTTTTTGTCGTATCACACAGCCCCTACCTGGAAGTACAGAGCCATGATTATTTAAAATTTAATAAATAATGGTAAATAAAAACGAGGTGCTGAAGTGAAAAATGGAGTAGATACTTTTGAGAGAGCTGGGTTTTGAATGTTTTGCTTGCAAAACATTTTGGTTCATTTTGAAATGAACACATCCACAGAGCTACAGTATCGATCGATCGATCGATTGATTGATTTATGGTACAGCCCTGCCTGCAGAAAGATAAAGGTAAAACCCTGCGCAGTAAATATTGAGTTGATCATTCATCCCTCACAGTGATGGAGTGTCTCTCCACACAGAGACGTCTCGGAGGAGATGTGATATGTGATGATGAGATATGACATGACTTGATGTGACGTGATGAGACGTGACGTGATGAGATGTGACATATGACATGATGTGACGTGATGTGATGTGATGTGATACGTGATGAGATGTGATACGTGATGAGATGTGACGTGACATATGTGATGAGACATGATGTGATATGTGATGATACGTGATGAGATGTGATATGAGATGTGATACGTGATGAGATGTGATATGTGATGTGACGTGATGAGACGTGGTGTGATGAGACATGATGAGCTGTGATGAGACGTGATGTGACATGATGAGATGTGATGAGACATGATGAACTGTGATGAGACGTGATGCGTGATGTGACATGATGAGATGTGATGAGACATGATGAGACATGATGAGCTGTGATGAGACGTGATGCGTGATGTGACATGATGAGATGTGATGAGACATGATGAGCTGTGATGAGACGTGATGCGTGATGTGACATGATGAGATGTGATGTGATGCGGCGTGATATGTGATGCGTGATGTGACATGATGAGATGTGATATGTGATGTAGCGTGATGAGGCGTGATGCGATGTGATGAGGCGTGATGCGATGTGATGAGGCGTGATGCGATGTGATGAGGCGTGATGTGATATGTGATGTGACATGAGACGTGGTGTGATGAGACGTAGTGTGATGAGATGTGATGCGTAATGAGATGTGATGTGACATGAGACGTGGTGTGGCGAGATGTGATACATGAGATGTGACGTGACATGATATGTGATGAGATGTGATGTGATGAGATGTGACATGATGAGACGTGATGTGATGAGATGAGACGTGATGCGTGATGTGATGTGACATGATGAGACGTGGTGTGATGAGATGAGACGTGATGTGTAATGAGCTGTGATGAGACGTGATGTGATGCGTGATGTGACATGATGAGGCGTGGTGTGATGTGATATGTGATGTGACGTGATGAGATGTGGTGTGATGAGATGAGGTGTGATGCGATGCGTGATGTGATGCATGATGAGATGTGATGAGACGTGATGTGATGAGACGTGATGTGTGATGTGACTTGATGAGACGTGGTGTGATGAGATGAGATGTGGTGTGTGATGTGATGAGATGTTCTGTCTGTCTGGGTGTTTAGCGCTGTGCAGTGGCTCTGAGTTTCAGTAAACGCGTCTCTCTGACGGGGTCTCTGTGAATTTCCCGCTCTGAGCTGCGCCCTGAAGGAGAGGTGATGAGGTGCTGATTGATGGCGTTTCTGCTCTCAGAGCCGCACCGTTACCCGATACTCCGGCTCACAGGCTGCTGAGAGGAACACATGAAAGGAGGAGAGAGCCGTTTTAACAGCACTGACATAAAGCAGAACGTTTTAACCTCTCCACTCTGTCTGTCTGTCTGTGTCTCTCTCTCTCTCTCTATGTCTGTCTGTCTGTCTGTCTTTGTGTCTCTTTCATTGTCTGTCTCTGTCTGTCTTTGTCTCTCTGCCTGTCTCTCTTTTTCTTTCTGTCTGTCTGTCTCTCCCCCCCTCCCCCCATGGCTTTGTTTGGCTTTTATTCTGCTTTGATTTGTCTCCATCTTTCTTTGTGTTGTTTTCACGCTGACCTTCCTGATACGGTTCGTTCTGTATTTTCTCTTTTTTCTCTGTTTCAAAGCTTCTCTCTCTCAGTATTGTTGTGTTCTCAGCGTACCCTGACATGAATCTCGGTGCTGTTTTTATTCCCTCGCTCCTCTTCTCTGCTCCTGTGTTTACTCAGAGACCCGTTGGCCATCCGAGGACTCGCTTCTGGCCCGAATGATTCAGGCGAGGGTTTATTGTAGCTCCGCCCCTTTACACCCTGACCTTCATGTCATTTTTCACAACGGCTCTGTTTAATGCTGTGGTTCGTTTCTTCCTTTTGGTCAGGTTTACGCAAATATTAAGCTTCGCGTGGATAAATACACCAGCAGCCACTGAGCTCGAGCGTAAATCCTGTTTGTGTTTTTTTTTTTTTTTTGAGCATTCGCACCGAGCAGCGTGGGTTCAGCGTCGCTTTACAGGAGAACTTCTTCAGCACGGAGGATTGTGCTTAACTGTTATTATTATAAAGTTATGGCTCATGAGTGATTAATTATCATAGACATAATTGTGATGTATTATGTAAAGAATAAAATGCTCCATTGTGGTTTTTTTTTTTTTTATTTAATGAAGAAAAAAAAATTTGATCTGGTGCAGTTTTCTTCTCCTCAGGAGAATTTGTTTGTTTGTTTAATATTTATGGGCGGAGTCTCCAGTGCTAGCGTTTTGATTAAAGCTGTAAGTTTTCTGACGTCTTCAGGAGTCGGAACGTTATCTTTGCTGTAACGTAACTCAGAACAGGAAGTAACTTGTTTCACAGATGTAACACTAAACGGATAAAAAGTAAGTTGTTGCAAATTGCTGTGGTTGAAGATAAAGTGCTGTTGTAGGAAAATGATCACCGTGACTTTTCCTGTTAACTGTAATTCTGTTTCATCTCACCACTGCAACGTTGATTATTTTCCCATAACAGCACCAGAGTTAGTGTTTTAGTTTTGTACTTATTCGCCCGGTGATGTGGCAGCGTCACTGCAACGGCGAAGCACATGACCTTCTGAGGAGCACGCAGGAACTCGCCATCTACGTTCCGTCTCATCCTCCGCTCCTCACGTGGATTATTGCTCTACGTTAAAGTCGATTCTTTTCCTGGAACACGACGTTGCAAAGCGTTTTATTCCTCTGACACCACGGCAACTTTATTCAGCACAATGTTTTGGTTTATAGTTACTTTGCCTCTTGCAGACATGTTATGAGCTCCATCGCAGCAGCTATAAGCAGTCCTTCCCTCAATAGCTTCTCTTTTCCCCCCATGGGCCAAGGCCTAGCCACCAGACGCTCACCGGTGAGCTCCCCTCCCAGGTCTGGCTCCAGGAGGAGGCCCTGGCTTCCTGCTCCCGGTCGAGGTGCTGCAGCTCCTGTTTTTGCCGTTTCTTCAGGGTCCTTGGAAGTGAGTTGCTGCCCCAAGTGAAGGAGTTCAAGTCTTGTTCACAAGTGATGGAAAAATGGAGCGTGAGATGGACAAGCTGATTGGGGCGATGTGGGTGGGCATTGTACCAGTCCATCATGGTGAAGAGGGAGCTGAGCCGGAAGGCAAAGCTGTCGACTTACCAGTCAAGCTACGTTCCAACCCTCACCTATGGTCATGAGCTTTGCGTAGTGACCCGAAAGGATGAGATCGCGGATACAAGCGGCTGAAATGAGCTTTCTCCGTAGGGTGGCTGGGCTCAGCCTTAGAGATCGGATGTCTGAGCTCCTCACCCTGAGGGATCTCGGAGTCGAGCCACTGCTCATTCATGTCCAAAGGAGTCAGCTGAGGTGGTTCAGGCATCTGATTAGGACGCCTCCTGGGTGCCTTCCTCTGGAGGTTTTCTGGGCATGTCCACCTGGGAGGAGACCTCGGGGTAAACCCAGAACACGCTGGAGAGATTATACGGTATATCTCGTCTGGTCAGGGAGCGTCTTGAGATCCCCCAGGAGGAACTGGAAAGTGTTGCTGGGGAGAAGGACACCTGGAATACCCTGCTTAGCCTGCTGCCACCGCAACCCGACTTTGAATAGGATGGATGGATAATTCTACATGTATTACGTCACTCTACCCAATGAAGAATGAGCGTTGAATATGGTTTACGATGTTGCACAGTTGTCAAGACAACATGACATCACGCATCAGAGATGTAAAACTTCCGTGCTAGCGAGTGAGCGACTGGGACCATTTGTAACATGTTGGGAACAATTGAAAAACAATGCTGGTGCTTGGCGTGGGGGACGGTACTTTTACGGACATGCATACCTTTTATTTATTTATTTATTTGGGGGGGGTTTAACACTCATATTAGGTGATTCAATAAAGCAATATTTCGCAAAATTGAAGTGGAAATGTTTTTTGCACAAGTCACATGACATGAGCAAATGGAAACGCTACGTTTCTGAAAAAAAAGAGCGCGCTGTGTAGGAGCAAACGCGAGAGGAGAAGCTCCACCTTTAATCATGCATCAGTTAATGGAGAAACGGAGCACTTTTGCAGTTATGAAATTTCGTTTGTTTTTAAAATATCGCTTTTTTGCGTAAAAACTGTAACGAAAACCTGGCTAGAGTTGCTAGGTTACCAAAAAAAAAAAAACCCCTCTCACTTTTGCATTCCTTCAGTGTCGTGAACATCGAACCTCTTTACCTTCAAAAGGTGACTTGAAATATTACTCATGGCAACCCTTTGACGTTAGATCGTAAATAACTGGTCCGTCAGTTGGGAGTTGATATTGTAAGTCCCGCCCCTTTTTTTATTTTGATTGGTTGGTGACAGAGATGACGATGATGAGCTCGCTAATGTTCCAAAATTCTAACTGTTTTCTATCGAAAGTGCTGTGATTGATGCAGGGGGCGGAGCTGTACTCTGGGGGCGTATTTACCGTGAGGACGTTGAGCGACGTTAACGCTGACCTTCAGCGGATTTGTACAGAAAACAAACGCCACAAGCACAAAACCCACACATTTGGTGGACACGAGCGCTAATAGTGTTCACCTGCTGCGAGAGCTGCTGTTGTAGAAAACTAATCAACAGCATTGTGCTTTCCTTTGCAGTGCTCCGTGTGTGTGATTCGACTGAAAGCGTTCTTGGGGGGGAAAATAAACCGAAGCGTTACGGTGAAAGTCGGAGAGCGAGCGAGCGAGGTCGTGTCCTCGAGTCCTGGCTCAGCTCTTTCACAGGAACGGTCACACACCACATCGCAGTTGTTCTGGAGGAGGAGGAGCTTCACTCCGAGCACACCATCCAGCCCTCCTCCTGAAACTCCCTCTCCACCCGACCACACCCACAGGAGATCTGCCTTTACCTCTTACTTGAGCCTCGTTCACCTGGGAAATATTTTTGTCCTCCTGTGAGGACCGAGTCCTGTTCCCCGCGGTTCTGCGATGCAGGCGTCTTTCACACCGTAAACAGTCGTGTGTGTTAGTGTAAGGTGAGGGTGAGCCGTGGTGCTGTTCGCCTGGCGTTCAGTTCATCAGGAGGAGGAGGAGGAGGTTGATCCTTACTGATGTTTGTTAGGAATAAGTCATGGTGGTGTTGTCATGGTAACACGCCCCTGAATTTGGAGTTTTTTCTGATTTTGTATAGGTTGTGTGTTTTGGTTTAAATCCTTTATGTTCTCCTGTTTTTGTACAGCCGGTTTGAGGGCGGAGCTCCGTATGAGCGGAGTTTGTGATGTCACTCAATAATCCCCGTGGTATTTTTATCAGTCGTGTTTAAAACACAAACATTTATTAATAACGTAATAACCACAGATACAACCATGAACAATCATCATTAACTCTGTGTGTGTGTCTCTCTCTCTCTCTCTCTCTCTCTCTCTCTCTCTCTCTCTCTGTGTCTCTTGCTCGCTCTCTTTCTGTCTGTCTTTCTCTCGGTCTCTCTTTCTCTGTTTGCCTGTCTCTCTGTTTTCCTGTCTCTCTCTCCCCCTCTCTGTCTCTTGCTCTCTGTGTGTCTCTTTGTCTCTCTCTCTCTTTGTCTCTTTCTCTCTCTCCCTCTGTGTGCCTCTGTTTTCCTGTCTCTCTTCACCCTCTCTCTCTTTGTCTGCCTCTCTTTCTGTCTGCCTCTCTCTGTCTGTTTGTCTCTCTCTGCCTCGCTCTCTTTCTTTGTCTGTCTGTCTGTCCCTCTCTCTCTGTCTGTCTCTCTCCCTGTCTGTCTGCCTGTCTCTCTCTCTCCTGTCTGTCTGCCTCTCTCTCTCTGTCTGCCTCTCTCTCTTTGTCTCTTCCTGTCTGCCTCTCTCTCTGTCTCTCTGCCTGTCTCTCTCTCTCTCTCTCTCTCTCTCTCTCTCTCTCTCTGCCTGTGTGCCTCCCTCCTTCTGACTGCCTCTCTGTCTGTCTCTCCCCCTGTCGGTCTGTCTGTCTGCCTTTCTCTGTCTTGTCTCTCTGTCTGTCTCTCTCTCTATCTGTTTGTCTGTCTGTCTCTTTCTCTGCCTCGCTCTCTGTCTGTCTCTCTCTGTCCCTCCTCGTGTCTGTCTCTCTCCCTCCCTCTGACTGCCTCTTTCTGTCTGTCTATCCCCCCCGCCGTTGGTTGGTCTGTCTGTCTGTCTCTCTCTCTCTCTCTCTCTCTGTGTCTGCCTCTCTATCGGTTTGTCCGTCTGTCTCTCTCCCTGTCTGTCTGTCTCTCTTTCCCCGTGTCTGTCTCACTCTCTCTCCCTCTGACTGCCTCTCTCTCTCTCTCCTCCTGTCTGTTTTTCTCTCTCTCTCTCTCTCACAGATCCATGAGAAGTTACAGCACTATGAGGAAAGGTGTCCTGCTCCTGTTCTGCACAGCGCTGGTGCTCTCACACAAGAAGTGCGTGCGCACACACACACACACACACACACACACACACACACACACACACAGGCAATGCCTCCTTCACTAAAGCACAACAATCATAACTTTACAACTGAAACAGTTGAGTGCAAAAGTTTGCACACCCTTACAAAATGGTCAAACCCGCACATGTTCCTTTATCACACGTTACAGTAATGTTTAATATTAATCTTATTCAGAGGACATGACTGATTGATTACACCCGTGTGTGTGTGTGTGAGGAGATAACAAAAGTCATTGTGGTCGTTGTTGAACTCTGTGAACACCATGTTCCTGTAGGAGCCTTTCATCAGACGTCTTTATAAATAACACTATAAACGTGTGTATGTGTGAGACCGCACCTTTCAGGGATCAGGACTTGTTTTTCCAAAGAAGAGGAAACATCTTTTTCCATCCTCTTATTTTGCCAAAAAAAAAGGGTCATAAATTTTGGACTGCTGCTTGTAGACTCGTGTTATCACTGAATTTTATTCAAACGACAGATTTTCTGTTCTTTTGTCAGAATTAGAGATTTGCGTCTACATCTGTTTAATGAGGACACATCTGTGCCTTTGTAGTTTAATGTAAACACACACTTGCTGAAGTGCGTCCGGCGTTAGAGAGAAACGTACATGAGGAAGAGAGAAGATGGATGGATATGTGGGACGGAGAAGAAGGTGAGCAGACGGCCTGCAGCTGAGAGGGTGTGATGAGCCGTGTGTGTGTCTGTATAAGACATTAGTGTTATAAAACGCTCAGCACTCGGTGGTTTGTGTAACGGAGTATTAGATCAACACGGCCTCACGCACACGAAACACACAGCCTGTGTAAACATCAGGAGTTTACTCTGGAAGCGATCATGCGTGGATGATCAACACAACAGACGCATTACCCGGTGAGGCTCATTAGCAGGTCAGCGCTCCTGATGAGCAGGTCAGCAGCTACGCTCCGCCTCCGTGGACCGCCACGACTCTCCCACTCGAGGCCTCGACTGACCTCCTGTATGTCGACAGTCACGCCATGCACGAGGAAAGACGTACAGGGACGCCGATCAAGAACACATGCTTCTTTAAAGACACGTGAAGTCTGTCAACTGCTGCTCCTGCTGCATCACATGGCTGTGTAACACACTGTGAGGTGGTGCTATCTGCCCTCTTCTGCATACATGATGCCTCAGGATACTGTGATGGGCAGGAGAGAGAAAATAAGCCCCTCCCACCTAAAAAAAAAAAAAAATAGTTTTGCTGTCTTAGGTGACATCATGATGTAATAAATAATGTCCACATTTTAAGATATAATCCATGATTTTATAGCCGAATCAACACCACGTTCTGACCAATCACAATCCAGAACTCATCAGTACTGTGCGTATGGAAAAGCAGTTAATGCTGCTTAGTCTTAAATTGTTTCTTTTTAATTCCTAGTACTCGTATTTGTCCCGTTGAGATTTTCTTCTCCTCTCGATCTGATCGGTTATTTTTCTCTCACAAGAGGGGGAAACAAAAAAAGCGAAACCAAACGCTGATGTTTGGTTCTCTCGTGTGATTAGTGTCGTGATTGAGTGTTTTGGTTTTTCAGTTCTGAGCCACACAGAGCCAAACTCGATGCTTTGATGTCTTTGTTTCCTGCTCTCTCTCTCTCTCTCTCTCTCTCTCTCTCTCTCTCTCCCTGTCCTGCTGATGGAGGGCAGGCGGCCATCTTGTGTTCCTGTAAATCCTGCCTTCCTGTAATTCCGGATCCGTTTCAAAGTCAAACGCTGACCCTGAGATTTACACTTTTCCTTCAGTGGGGTGAACAGTCCTGCACCGCGATAATTTGGTGCGCACGCGCGTGCGTGTGTGCAGCCCATCAAAGCGACCAAATTACCGACGCCGCCCCCCCCCTTCGTTCCTGCAGCCAGATCACTTTCGAGTGAGCGATTTGCCGCTGCTGCTCATTTCAGTGTTAAGTTTCGCTAATGGACCTGGAATTTATAGCGTGACTTAAAATGACGTTTTAACCTCCGTCTGGCTCGGAACAGCGTCTAGAACCAGCACAGCAGGTGGGACGTGCTACGTTAATACACACACACTTTTTTCAGAATTCTTATTCCGTCAGGAGACACGAAGATCAGCACAATAACGAGAGAAGTGTGCATTCGTGGACGTGTCCATCTCGTCTTCACTGAAGCACGGTGTGAGGTGCAGTTCTGTATTTGTCCACAGGATGGCAGTAAAGAAATTCAGCCAGCAGCAGCAGTGAGACAGATCGTCCTCGTATCCCCCTGCGGTGTTCGAGGAGACGTGAGCCTGAGACGGAGGGACAGATTAATATGAGGACGCAATGATGTGATGCATTTGTCACACTATAAACTGTTTTAACAATTAAAAATTAATTTTGGGGGGGAAAAAAAAAAAAACACTTCCCAAAAATGTACCAGTAGATGGATGTGAAAATGGAGAAATGTCCCGCGCGCGCTGTCCTGTGATGGACTGGTGTCCCATGGTGTGGACTTTGTATCCAGCCTGATCCTGACCTGGATAAAGAGCTTACTGAAGATAAAGGAAGGAATGAACATGCTGATATGGTGCTGAATCATGTGACTCGTGTCCTCGGTGTCATTGTTTATTCAAAACACGTTTCCCAACTTTAAAGATTGGGGGGGGGACGGGGGGACACACAGATGAACAGAGGAGGGGGAGAGAAAGACGGAGGGAGCTAAAGGGTGAGAGAGAAGGGGAGAGGGATGGACAGACCAAGAGACAGAGAGCTGGACACAGAGAGAGATGGACATAGAGAGACAGACAGGCATGGAGAGAGAGAGAGACGGATAGACATGACATGCGAGACAAGATGGTGAGAATGAACAGGGAAAGGACAGAGATGAGGACGAATAAAATCTTTCCAGGAATGTAGCAGCCACCAGGAGCCATTTTCCCTCCTCACTGATTATAATGTATGATGGATAAAAATGTTGTTCTATGTCTCTGTCCCTGTCTCTGTCCCTGTCTCAGGTGTCTGAGGAGCTCCAGACGAAGCCTATGAGTGCAGACATCACTGAGCTGCTGAAGCTGCTGTCAAAGCCACATGTGAAGGTAAAGTGTGGCATATTAACCCTTTCTGTCTCACCCACAGCTCGTCTGTCTCTCTTCTCCTGCCCCTACCCCTGTTCTTACCCCTGCCCCTACCCCTGTTCTTACCCCTACCCCTGTTCTTACCCCTGCCCCTACCCCTGTTCTTACCCCTGTTCTTGCCCTTGCCCCTACCCCTGTTCTTATCCCTGTTCTTGCCCCTGCCCCTACCCCTGTTCTTGTTCTTGCCCCTGCCCCTACCCCTGTTCTTGTTCTTGCCCTTGCCCCTACCCCTGTTCTTATCCCTGTTCTTGCCCCTACCCCTGTTCTTGTTCTTGCCCCTGCCCCTACCCCTGTTCTTGTTCTTGCCCCTGCCCTTACCCCTGTTCTTACCCCTGCCCCTACCCCTGTTCTTACCTCTACTCCTGTTCTTGCCCTTGCCCCTACCCCTGTTCTTGCCCCTGCCCTTACCCCTGCCTTCTCTTCAGTGTCAGTGAAATGTAAAGCACAAGCAGATGGCCACCGTGGGCTGAATGGCGTCTCTGTGCGTTACAGTAACTGTATCACTCTTGATTACGGCTGGAAGCCATCAATTTGCTGCGAGCAGACGTAGATCAGATCCCCTCTCACCACACACACCTCCCCTTTAACAGCGCCTTTATGATTCACACGTGCAGAAACACATTTCAGTCACGTCTCACTAATACTGACAGCGACGAAAGCAGCAATTATGGTTTCCTCATTCCTCAGTGTGTATTCACATCTAAAGCTGCTCGCATGTGGGCTTTGAGCAATCACTGGACACACACAGTACACATCCCCAGAGACGAGGGCTGATCAGTCGACAGTAATGAGGTCATGGTGTTGGGAGTCATGGTGAGGTCAGCACACAGGCCAACACACACCCAGCGCTCCTCTAACGTTCTCCTGGAGGGATGATGCAGGGATGGGATGATGGAGGGATGCTAAGCAGGATGATGACAAGATTCCTGTGTAAATAAAAGAAATGGGCGTGTTGTTGTACGCTGTCAGTGATGCTCTCATGAGATGTTCATTAAAGAGACTCCACTGAAAGATGATGATGATCCTCGTGTTAATATTTCGTCCGAATCAGTTTTTTTTTCTCCGCCCGCAGTGTTTAAGGGTGTGAGTTAAACTCCCAGCTGTAGCTCGGACTGTTAGAGCGCCGGCACTGGAGACTCCTTCCATCAGGGTCACGTAAACCCAGATATGATAAATAAACGCAAACCTCTCCTGACCGTCGTAAACTTACTGCCCCCGGATCAACAGTCACACGTTTATCTTCTGTTCATGGCCGCGAGTGGGGCCTCAGCGGTGAAGACTCTGGGTTACTGAACAGAAGGTCAGGGGTTCAAGCCCCAGCCCTTGAGTAAAGCCTTTATAGCCCTCCCTCCCCCAGGGGGCGCTTTTCACAGCTGACCCTCACCTCTGACCCCAACATCCAAACAAAAGAATCTCACTGTGCTGGTGTGAGAGAGAGAATTAAAGGCTGCTACTTCTGTTATTCCTTCCTTCCTTCCTTTCTTTCTTTTCTTCTTGTTTGTTCTTCCTTCCTTGTTTCTCTTTCCTTCATTCTTTCCTTCTTTTATCTTTTCTCTTTCCTTCCTCCTTTTCTTCTTGTTTTTCTTTTCATTCTTGTATTTTCTTTCTTTCTTCTTTCCTTTCTTCCTTCCTTGTTTGTTCTTCTTTTCTTATTCCTCTCACACCGGAGACTCCTTCCATAAATGTTACATTAAACTACTGAAACGGTCACTGTAGCAACAGTTGCACTTCTTTTTGCGACCCGTGTGCAGCGTCCACCCCGACGGAGCTGTTACTATAGAAACGATAACGTATTGGATCCATATTAATGCATTAATAATATAAAGGTGTGGCTTCTTGCTGCTTCTGACCAATCAGGACCCAGAGCTGGCCCTCTCCATGGTGTAATGGTGAATATTTGAGGAGGGTCAGGTGTGAGAGTCGGGTTCTTTTCCCTGACGAGCGTTCCGTGTTTAGTTCCGTGTGGAATGCGGCGTGGTGTTTTGATGAAAAGATGGCGGGATGTTAATGGAGTTAAACAGATGAAATTTCACGCAGTTCAACGTGGCGTTTTTTTTTTTTTTTAAACAATCCAAAATGTGCGTTTGTGCTGATGGTGGCTCTGCTTTCCATTTTCACTCGATCCCATGTCCTCAAACAGATGAGTTTCCTCCAGCGTTACTTCATCTGTTGCTCGTTTTTTATCCGCGGCACGTCGCCGGAATGCGTCTTTATCATGGAAATGAGAGGAAATGGCGAGGAGGAGAGAGGAAAAGAAAACGTTTCCATCGGCAGCCGACACACACATCATCGTTAAAGAGGCTGAATAATGAACCTCCAGATTTCATCTTTCCTTTCCTTAATTTTTCTTCTTCTTCGCTCATCTGTCGCTCCTGCTTGGCGCGTGTGAATTATGGAAGATGGATGAGAGCTTCATGATCTGTCTCTCTCTGTGTGCGCGCGTGCGGGTGGACCTGGCGGATTCACCGCCACCGTCATCCGGAAAAAAACAAAAGATACAAAAACAAAACCGCTCTTACTCATTAAAATAACTCATCCTGATTTTATTATGTGTTTTTAAAAAAGTTACTGAAATAAAATAAAATATTGAGTATTTTAAAAATTAAAGCTTCTGAAATAGTTTTTTCTTTTCATTGAATTTCCGGGAACATTAGAGCCTCGTATCTGATTGGCAGAGAGAAGCGTAATGAAACAGTGAGACTAATCCTTTCAGACAGAGCTTCATTTATCTCCACACACACACACACACACACACACACACACACACACACACACACACACACACACGGACCATCAAAGCACAGCTGTTTAGCCAACACACGCTCACATGTACCAAATCAGATAAATGACACTTCTGGCGCTACTGTGTGTGTCTTGCTCTCTCTCTTCCTGTCTCTTATTTTGTCCCTCATTTCTCTCTTTCTCTCCCTCTCTCTCTGTCTCTCTCTCACTCTCTCTGTCTCTCTGACACACACTCACTCTCCCTCTCTCACACTTTCTCTGCCTCTCTCACACACTCTCTGCCTCTCTCTCTCTCTCTCTCTCTCTCACACTCTCTCCCTCTCTCACACACTCCCTCTCTCACACTGTCTCTGCCTCTCTCTGTCCCTCTCTCCCACTCTTTCTCTCTGTCCCACTCTCGCACTCTCACACACACTCTCTCTCTCTCTCTCTGTCCCTCTCTCGCACTCTCTCTCTCTGTCCCTCTCTCTGACACACACTCACTCTCCCTCTCTCACACTTTCTCTGCCTCTCTCACACACTCTCTGCCTCTCTCTCTCTCTCTCACACTCTCTCCCTCTCTCACACACTCCCTCTCTCACACTGTCTCTGCCTCTCTCTGTCCCTCTCTCCCACTCTTTCTCTCTGTCCCACTCTCGCACTCTCACACACACTCTCTCTCTCTCTCTCTCTCTCTGTCCCTCTCTCGCACTCTCTCTCTCTGTCCCTCTCTCGCACTCTCTCTGTCCCTCTCTCGCACTCTCTCGCACTCTCTCTGTCCCTCTCTCGCACTCTCTCTGTCCCTCTCTCGCACTCTGTCCCTCTCTCGCGCACTCTCTCTCTCTCTCTCTGTCCCTCTCTCACACTCTTTCTCTCTTTGTCCCACTCACTCTGTCCCACTTACTCTGTCCCTCTCTCACACTCGCGCTCTGTCCCACTCGCTGTCCCTCTCTCACACTCGCGCTCTGTCCCACTCGCTGTCCCTCTCTCACACTCGCGCTCTGTCCCACTCACTCTGTGTCTCTCTCTCTCTCTCTCTTGCTTGCTCTTTGTCTCTCCCAACCCCCAGAGTTTGTTGTCGGTTCATGACACCGTGGCCCAGAAGAGTTATGATCCTCAGCTTCCTCCTCTCCCAGACGAGATCGATGATGATGAAGATTCAGTCAAGATCATCCGACTCGTCAAGAATAAAGAGCCTCTAGTGAGTGTTATTTACACACACACACACACACACACACACACACACACACACACACACACACTCTGCTTCAGTTTACCTCACAATTTACAGAAAATCATCAACGGAGTAAATTTGTCTTCTGAACGCTGATTAAATTTGAAACACATCGTATCAAAGATGTTCCTGATTCCCATGATGCCTTGCGTGAGATGTGTGCGGATTTCTTTGTGGAAATTTTTGAGTTGTACTAAAATGTGAAAGCGCCGTCTAACCCCACCCACCAACTGCTGAAAAAAGTATTTATTTTATGAAATAATTAGCAGATTAAAAACGAGAAGTCTAGATATAATTTTTTTTATATAGATATAAAATTGTTGAACTCGTAACTGAAAAATTCAGGAATAAAAATTATTGGTAAACCAAAAAAATTAGATCAATAAATACAATATTAAATATTTATAGCATAAATTACAGCTAATGAAATAAATCTGTGCTTCAGTCCATATTATTTTTATTTACTTATTTATTTATTGGAAGTAAAATGTGTTAGTTTATTTTATTCAGTGATTATATATTTATTTGTTCATTTATTGATTTATTTATTGAAACTAAAAATGTATTTATGTAGTAAATAATTCACTAATTTTTTCATTGAAAGTTGTATTTATAAAATATTTAATGATTTATTTACTCATTTATCAAAAATGAATGATTTAATTAATTTAAGGTTAAAATATTTATTTCTTTATTTCTTTATTTATTGAAATAAAAAAAACAAATGCTGCAACCTCACCTCATTACTGGCCTTTACATTTCTTTAGCATCTTTCTTTTTTTTAACCACATCTCCTCCGTTCTCAGAATCTGTGTGAGAGAGAGAGAGAGACGTGTGGTCAGCTCCCTTCCCGTGTTTACTCTCTCTGCCTCACTTTCACACTCATCACTCATTCCTCCGTGTGATCACTGGCCATCGTTTCCTCTCTGTGTTTCAAAGGCCACGCCCTTATTTTTCATCCCTCCTGTTTTTTGGATCTCTGTGTTTGGCACGCTGTGGTCTCGGCCGTGACCTCTGTCTGGCTCCAGGCTGGAGGACACGCCTAACGGAGCGGGGGAGGGGTGTGGGGGCGCCGACACCTTGTGGGATTTCACTGTAATGGCTACTTCTGCTGGTTTTGTCTCCGGAATGTCGTCGCGTTCCCGTTTTAGCGCTCAGCCCATGTTACCTCACGCTCGGACAAACCATAATGACTTTTCAATTACAGTGAAAATGTAATTACCGCTTTTTACACCCCGTATTTGAAGTGTCTTGTTTGTCATGGGGTGTGTGTGTTTTCCACGTTAGACATGGAGGACAGAAAGAACTCCATGTGTGACGCTCAGAGTCTGTGTCTAGTGAACTGAACTAAACCCTGATTGTGTGTGTGTGTGTGTGTGTGTGTGTGTGTGTGTGTGTTTGTACTCGTACAGCCCAGAGTTCCGTCTCGCTCTCACGGCTGTTCCCAGTACAGCAGCAGCTCCATCCCAATCCAACAGAACCTTAAAGTTCAATCAGTTTCATTCAGTCAGACTGCAGGGGAGCTCCCACTCGTCTAACCTCCTGTCTCTCTCTTTCTGTCTGTCTCTCTCTCTCTCTCTCTCTCTCTCTCTCTCTCTGTGTCTCTTTCTGTATGCCTGTCTCTCTTTTTCTCTGTCTTTATATCTGTCTGTCTCCCTTTTTCTCTTTCTCTGTATCTCTCTCGGTCTTTATATCTGTTTGTCTCTCTCTCTCTCTCTCTCTCTCTCTCTCTCAGGTTAGTTCCAGTGTGTGTTTTATGCAAAAGCCAATTATTCTAGTCTTGTCATAATAGATCAGAGAGCTAATGTTACAGGGGAAAGTGTGTGTGTGTGTGTGTGTGTGTGTGTGTGTGTGTGTGTGTGTGTTTGGGTCAGTCCCAAATGTCCCGCGGCCTGAACCCAGTCGTCTTTTCTTCATTACACTAAAATATGATGTCATGGTTTGAAAAATGATTGCAATTAATCAGTGCTACTGAATCTGATCCACTCGACTGGTCACAATCACACACGCACGCACGCGCGCGCAGTGGAACTAGCCTGAGATGGAGGGAGAGAGAGAGAGAAATGCATGTTACAGCAGAAAAGGAAGAAAAGCGAGTCATAAATTAAACACAGTATCTACATTATATATAAAACATGTATACTGAAATATCCCATCGTGTAAAACCCCGAGTGCTGTGCTGTCCAAGGAAACTAATCAACGTCAGGGTGGTGTGATGAAGCAGCTTTGCGGTCACCACCCTAAAACCTGTCTCACTCTCTTATTCCTCTTTTACCGCAGCAGTTTGGTAAACATTACCACTTTTTATCCGTTAAAGAAGGAATGTTGTACTTTTTATCCGTTTTTAGTTGCAGGTTAGTTCCTGTTCTAACTGATGTTATCTCAGCTCTAAACAGTCGCTTCTTCCCCGGACTCTCTTCTGTCTGAAAGACAAAAAAATAAACGCACATCAAGTTACTGAGAAACGACAAAAGAGCAGAAACTCCTCTGTGCTGAAGTTCCCATGTTCCCTCTGACTGTTACACCGCACTGACACTGGAGACTCCTTCCACAGGGTTGGGTTAGTATAACCCCGATTCCAAAAAAGTTGGGACAAAGTACAAATTGTACATAAAAACGGAATGCAATAATTTACAAATCTCAAAAACTGA
>JAPFFA010000006.1:2851958-2862628 GCA_026153275.1 Sciades herzbergii | reverse complement strand
TCACATTAAACGCTACTCTTCGTAAACTGCTGGGACGTTTTCACTGAAACTCACCCAGAAGACTCTAAAGACGTATTCCAGCAGGAGTTGTTCACCAGGTGGCGCCACCTACCACGGATGAGGCTACAGAGGGGTCGCGTGCAATTTCATGAAAATCGCTACCCTTCGTACAGGATTGATCAGATTTCGATTAAGCTCGCATATAATGTTCCCCAGGTTGGTATGGATAAAATTTGTCAAGACGGTGGCGCCACCTGTTTTATTTGCGATTTTATGGGCGTTTGAAATTTTTGGGTGACTCATCACACCAAACGCTACTGTTCGTAAACTGCTTGGATGTTTTCACTGAAACTCACCCAGAAGACTCTAAAGACATCAACAAGAACTGTTTACCAGCTGGCGCCGCCTGCCATGGATGTGGCTACACAAGGGTCATATGCAATTTCACAAAAATCGCTACGCCTCCTACAGGATTGATCGGGTTTCAAACTCTCACACAACAACAGTGGCTGGTAAGCGCTCCAGCTGCATTGAGGCGATTTTTCCTGTTTCTTGTTTTACTTAACAGAGTCCTACTTTAACCAGGTTGGGACGTGGAAGGAATAAGCTGGTGCCCTTATAAGGAAAAATTGCACTCACGTTTTTTACAAAAAAAAAAAAAGACTTTCCCTAAAATTCAAACAATGCACAAAGTCACTTGAATGTGTCCAAGTTTTTTTGTTTTTGTGTTTTTTCCTCTTTCACCTGGAAAATCTTGTACGGCCTAAACAAGAGGAATACTTGAATCCGTCCATGTTCCTGTGTTACTTAGACAAATCGGTACAACATGGGACAAGTAAGAAATTAAATTAGATTGTCGGGAAGGAGGGAGGGGTCTGTTTCCATGTTTCCATATGCTGAGAAAGAAATACAATGTCTGTTTTCTGATTCTAAGCAGACAGGTATGTCTTTACTTAGGGTACACGGTCCCAAAAGCAGTTTGTTACTCAGTGGTATGTGTGCATTTTGTCCCACTGACGTATTAGGATTAGCATGTTGGGACGGATCAAGGACAAACCTGTGACGTGATTTCAACAAGGCTCTTCTTAACCTTGCTTCATATATCTTTGCACTATTTTTTATTTTTTTTGTTTATAAACGTCGATATTTAAGTTCTTGGCGTCATTTCTCTCCTTTCTGTCTCTCATCTCGGTATTTATAGTGTCTGAGGGCCTCTTTTCGAGATCCCCTGCATCCACAGGCCGCAGCAGCTCCTCCTGACCGTGCTCTGGAAATTTGGGAGGCGCAGTGGCGAGTGTGCGAGTGTACACTATATTTACACTGAATGGAGAGGCTTTAATAAGCTGGGTTTTTTTTTTTTCTTCTCTTGTTGGAAGGGCTGGTTTGATTTGTGAGCTGCGAGTCAGTAATTGTAAGTTCCATTGCGCCAATTAATCAACCATTAGGCGGTGCAGGTCTGGGAGCGTGGTGTGGACATGGCTACATGTTCCAGCCATTATTCACCATGTTCAGCACCAGAAACTGGAAAACGTTGCTCGGTCCATGTCTGTTTTCCATATTTATACCTGTTACTAGAAGTAGAAGCTATTTCGGATGGACTCACTTTGCCAGTATGCTTCCTGTCATCCCTTGTGATTTGTCTTACCAAGACGCATTCTTTGGAGAAAAGAGGAGAGAGAAATTGGAATTAATGTTCCGTAACCATGTCCAGAATACCAAAAGATTTTTCCCCTCTCATTCTGGAATGAATTCATTTCCATCTAATTTAAGGAACAGGAGGTTCGGGGGAACTTTCAATCCAAGCCTTGATTTATTTCGCCACATCGAAACAGAGGGCAGCGCTCTGGCTGTTCTCGACCGGGACGTCTGTAAGGCTTTAAATGATTTTGAAAGGTTGGATTTATGAAGTCCCTTCAAATGAAGAGCAGGAATTTTGTCCTGACTGGTTGTGATCAAGCACCTACACACCTGCCCTGAACTGGAGAAACAGAGATTCTTCACGCCAGAGCCAAAAGACATGATTATGAACTCGCACGCGGTCCTTGGGGGGATTTCAGTCAAACTGGCCATCCGTGTGTTGCCGTTAGATGCCGCAGCTCCATTTTTGGCTCTTTAATCCACGTAGTTTTTCCAAAGCAAATTAGATTTCATTAAATCATGGGTTTAGCTGGCACAAGCACTGCAACTCGCAGATTAACTCGAGTGGAACAAAAGTCTGTCCAGTGTAATTTTATACTCTGGGCAGAGGTTTGTGTATATACTGTACATATATACACACTGGTACAACAGGGACGGTTTGACTTATGGCGTGTTTCATTTGTATCCCATTGTATCATTAAGTGACCCTATTAAGTGAACAAGCTGTAAGGAACGGAGGGATCTCTCAGCAGCGACACGTCTGTGCAGCTCTATAGCGGGCACTGCGGAATCGATTATAGCGAATAAATCAGGTACGTCTCTCTCGCCCTTACTGGCTCAGTCCATAATTTTCATACTCACTTAATCTCTGGTATCCTGCATCATATCCATGCGTCCATTAATCACTTAAGAAAACAAAAGGAGAAGAGCACGCCGGGGCAATGGATGCAGCAGTGGAATATTAGGTGTCTTTGGTTTGGTACGGCGCTCCTACTAACTAGCATCTGTCACAAATAAGAAATGGGGCGGCTCAAATGTGTTTCGGCGCGGTTAAAACGCGGGACCGAATAGCTCGCCAGGATAATCAGACAGGAAGTTTTTGTGGTGGCGTTGCTGATGACCTTCGGCGCATGAAACCCCATCAGCTGTAACCGCTCCTGTTTGGAGGACCCGACCCGACCGGGGCTCCCTCCTGCAGCGCCAGAGCCTGAGGATTCTTCCCTCCGTTTCACTCCGTCTGCTTCAGAAAGACACAAATATGCGAATGTGAAAAACCAGAAGTTAATTGCGGTGTCAGATTTTGCATACACAAGCAGACATGGGTCTGCGCTGGCCTCGTTATGGAGAGCCACAGGAAAGGGAAGTGATGTCATGGATAGAGAGTGCACAGACAGTGAGCCGGTATGGTCAGCAGTCCTAACCTCTACTCTTTTTATTTGTTCTGTCTTTCTGCGTTGCGTTTTTAGCTCGTTTACGGAGGAGCTTCCGTCTCAGCAGAAGAGGAAAGAAGAGGAACAAGTCCATGTACGAGTGTAAAAAGAGCGAGCAGTACGACACCGCTGACGTCCCCACGTACGAAGAAGTGGCGCCGTACTGCAGAGCTCACGGAGCCAAGCACAGACTCGTCATCCTGGTCGGTAAGTGCTGCTGCTGCTGCGTACTTTTAATCCATTAATCATGCTTAAACCCTGCCTACAAACTATTTACACAAACAGCTTTTGAACTAAATACTTTTCGTTTCGTTAGAAATTGTATAATTGACCTGATTCACTCGAGACACCCTTTCACAATTTTGCAATATTATTGAATCGCATTACATTTATTAGTATACCTTATCAAGGCTTTCCCCAGAAAAAATGTCAGATTGGTGCTACTGATGCGGAGCCTGTAAGGACTGGCCTGGCCCAGAGGGCCCTGAAGGCTGCTGGGGGGGTCCGGGGATGTGCTGCCCCGGAAAACTTTGAAATTAGAGACTTCAAATGGTGCATTCTGGTGGCATCTTGCGCTGATTTAGGCACAATTCAACATTTTTTTTTTTTAAACTTGTCAAATATGCAAGGGGCGACATTTAAAGGGCAAAATGAGATTTGAAATGAAAACATTTTGCAGCACGCCTCTTCATTTTCCAATTCCAGGATGTCGGGGACAGAATCGAGGTCAAATCACTCTCAACAGCGCCATCTAGTGACCAGCGCCGAGAACGTAGTTGTATGTATGGTTCCGAATGGCAGTCAGTGCACGCAGCGAAACGCTTTATTTTCGCTTCTGGCTTCCAGGATCGTCCAAACCTACTGTATATATTACCATGCCTTCCTATTTCTGTCGTTATTACTCATTTTCAGAGGGGAATAAGAGATATTTAGGTGCGATAAGTACTCTGCATTGTTCGCTTTATGGTATAGAGGCTTTGCACCGTCACCTGACCCTATAGCAACGGTAACTATGTTGCAGTGACGGGAGGCACGCTTGTAGTGCTTCATTCAGACAAGTTAGTTGTTATTGTTCAGTATGGGAAGGTTTTGCTGCGTTTTTGGACGTGCAAATCATTTTGAACAAAACAAAAGACGTCAGATTTTTTTTTTTTTAATTTACCAAAATTAAGTCGTTATCAGGGGGGAAAATAGAGAAATTTCTAAACATAGAAGGGAAAATTGGGGGGGGGGCATATTCAGCAGGACTCTGTTGAATGGAGAGGTCAAAACCCCTGTGGTAAGCCTTTATTTATTTGTTTGTGCGTGCGCAAGTGAGAGCGTGGTGCTGACGTCCCACAGCGCAGTGGAGCGCCACGTATCCGCGCTTTGGGGAAAGCCCAGTCTTATTCATCTTATTAAATGACCTATAAAGAATAAAACACCTCAGTATTGGTCTGTTCAAGGAAAATAAACAACAAGGCCGGTGTGATGAACAAAGGACGGAGATACGGTTACCTGTCTACCTCCACCGAGGAGGCTATTTTTTCCACGCGGTTTGTTTCTCTGTCTGACCGTAAGCATGATTGCGCAAGACCGACCAACCCGATTTCCATGAAACTTGGTGGAAGGGTGGAGCACGGGCCAAGGAAGAACTTCTTCCATTTTGGAGTGGATCCATGAATTTTCACTTTGGCTACCGTTACAAGATGCGACGTTTGTCCGTGGTGGAAGTCTGCGCTCAACCATTTATACACGATACATCTTAAAGTCCAGTAAAGTTCATGAGTGACGAAACGTAGCCAGTGTAGAAATATGATGCCTTCATATCGCGGTCCCATATTCACAGGGATCAGTAATCCTCTGGGCTCCACATGATTCTAATAGATGTGGAAATCTATCCAGTGGTCGCATTTGTAAATTTGCGTACCGTAGAAGAGTCGGCGGAGATCTGAGCTCTCGGAGCGCACTAATTTCTGCCCGTGTTTTTATGCTGTGTAAATGATAACGTAATGCAGAAGGTAGCCATTTCTGCTCCTTTCCCAGGAGAAAGTCCATCATGCCATATGTTTTACCTCTGACAAATAAAATAGCCCGTGACTGTGGGACTGTTTTAGTCTTTATTTAGGATCGGGTCATGGTGATACACCGTCTAGGCCGGTGAATTAAACGCAGTGCATGGACTTCATCACAAAGCGTACGTGTGCTCTGCATGTTTTTTTTCTCTCATCACGATGGCCCAATTAGGCCTCTGCTATTGCAGTCAAGCTAATGCAAATATTTTCAATTAGCTCTCATAATTTGGAGGACAGTGTCATGGACAGTCTCAGCGCTGACGAAGCAAAGACCCTGCCATCAGTCTGCTGTGTGTTTTGCTCTGTTTTTATTTCAGCTTGTTTTTCTGTCCCGTGAGATGAACCTTCTTGCTTTTCCTGCTCCGTATTTTCTTCTCCCCCATCCTCCCTTATTTTTCTTTCTTGCTCTCTATTATTGTTCCTGTCTTTCTTCTCATTTCATTTTATGATGAATGTATTTTTGTCTCCCTTTCTCTCTCTCTCACTCATTCATTCAGCATGTCGACATTATTTTTAAATTCTGAACCATTAGTGAAATAACTTCCTGGTTTTTTTTTTTTTCCCCTTCTGCTCTTGTCAGTCTCTCTCTCTCTCTCTCTCTTCTTTCTTTGTTCTGGCTTTCTCTTCCAACGCGATGTCGACTCTGAGCTTTTCTTGGCCTGGAAGTTTCTCTGTTTTTAAGTTCGAATGAAACTCATTCATCTGAATCAAATCCTTTGACATTTTTAACTTCCAGCATCTCGAGAAGGTGTTTAACGCTGACTCCGGACAACGGGGTTAAATAAAATCAACCGTATTCCTCTCTGCTTCCCCTCCAGCCTCAGAGACGCATGTGTCGGTGGCTCCATTTCAAACAAACGTCCAGAAGAGTAAGGATCTTATCTGTTTGGAGACGTGTTAATCCCAGAGCCAGCATAAACACACACGTACACATCCACATGATAAGTGGGACCTCCATCGTGTCTTAGCTGAAACCTGATTATTTAACAGGGCAAGTGATCTGTTTTGTTCAACGCCTTTAATTTGAGCTGAGGGGAATTTATAATGAATAATAATGTAGACGCTATGGGACTCCGGTTAGAACAGTAGTGACACCGGGATGCAGTGCAAAGGACGTATAAGGATTGGGAAAATGCGATGGCTTGCACAACAACCGTGACCGAAAGCAAAGGGAACGCCACTCCACTCAGAATTCCTACTCGGAATCTTTGAGTGGTCAACATGGTTCAACAGGAAACAAAACCGGACTTGCGTATACAAGTACGCGGCAACCCCACGTTAATGAACTCCTTGGGGGACGTCTGAAAAGCTCACTGTACTGAAATGGACCCAGTCGTCACACCAAACACTCCCGTTATATTCTTCGAAATGTTTGGCACGGTCTCCTGATCACGAGTCGATGATTGATTTCTTCGTCTGTTACGGAAATGACGGAGGTCTCATTCGTTGTCGATGTCCACACACTGACTCGCTCTGTCTTCTAAATCTTCACCATTCAGTTCATTCATGTGTCACAAATCACTGATTATGTCACGCCGAGGGGCTGGGCGGGGCAGGGATATAAAAACGCTGATGGTGCACTTTAACTAGTTAAGTTTATCAGTATCAGCCATCATTTCATCCTTTTATCCTTCTATTGATCACCGTTCTCGATAATCGTTAGTGATCGATACCTAAGCAAGGCTCGTTAAGCCTTTGTTTTATGGCATTAACACGTATTATTAACTCGCCTGCGGACTTGATTACTTATTGTTTGTCTCTGGGGGGAAGAGGAGCGCACGGCTCAGCGTGTGTGTAAGCAGGGGAATGATGGATGTAATTACAGGAAGAGTGTTTATTTACAAACAGGACAAAAACATAAGACAAAGAAAGGTAGGGTCATGAAACGGGCAGCGGTCACACGAGGCACAAACAGAATGGCGGAGGCAAAGACGAAAGGCGGAGTCCAAATACGCAAAGCAAAGTCAAAACCAGAAATGCAACACACAGATATAAGGCTTGGTAATGTGAGACACTCGGTACGGCACGTATACTTCACCAAGTCTGTCTGTTTAGAGGGTTTATAAGTGCATGCTGTGATTGCACTCTAATCTGGAACAGGTGCACGGTACTGTAATTAGTCCTAATGGCACTCTGAGTGCTAACACATGGGGATGTGACTCAGTGATGGGGGTTTTTGTTTTGTCCTTTGTCACTAAAGGCGAAATTGGTTCGTTAGATGCGAAAGTTCATAGTAAAAGAGTTCGTTATAGCAGGATTGCATACCGACGCTATCTACTGACACTGCCGTTCTGTTTTCAGGAAAATACAAAAATTCTGACATGCTCGACTTTTCATCGGGGTGCGTAGGGCATGTCCCAGACTCCACATCGCCTTTGTTTTTTCGATCGTCACACTACAAGACCCGTCCGTATTTGGGTCCGACCCTGGAAATTTTTCAAACTGTTGCTCATTTTGCATCACAGAGCGGTGCAACACACTCGGAGGAGAGTGCTATCTGCCCTCTTCTACATATGAGCTCACAGGTGCTCACGATTGGATACGATCACTGTGCTTGTCAGGAGGCACAATACAAGATCCCTCCTACCCCGAGACGCACAAGGATACAACAGGCTTAAGTCACGACATGGAGTCAACATAAGTGGAGATGTTTCCTACAGATTCTTACAGATGTTTTGGGGCATCTTAAAATGAGGATGAAGGATTAAGGATGAGCACTTGGCTTTAATCGAGCTCTGAGGAAAAATTCATGATGCGAATTTGTGCCTTTTTAAATGACGGTTCCTGAATCTATCTCGTCTCATTTTCCACGTCTCGGTCAACACACCGTCACGTCATTCAAACTGGGTATGACTGCCCACCATCAAAACTGGTCACATTCCGCAGCATCGCCCCCCCCAAGCTCTCTCGTCTGTAGCCATCACTTTGCCTTGGTCATGTCGGGTGCTAATGCGGCCGGTCACGAACTCCAGGTCCTCCTCAACGCACTTCACCCAAGTGACTCGCTGTGCTCCGACTGAGCGCTGACCATGCCGTGGTGTCCACTCGAGTAGATCCTTTGGTAGGCGTGAGATGTCCATGTAGACAACAAACCCATACCATCTCAAACGGCTCACTGCCAGGTGAATTCGGATTAGCTTTTGACTGATTCTTTGTTCTTCAGTGTTGCTTACTCGATGGAAAAATCAAACTTTCAATATTCTACGGAGACGTGGCTGATGGGAAAACTTCAAGCCGCTGTTGTTGTTGAGCCGTAGTTTGCCGACTTTCAGCGGAGTAGAGGAGAATGTTAAGGACCGCACTTTCATAAACCTTGGTCTTAGTCTTTGTGGTGATCTTGTTGTACCAGATTCTGTTCAATGAGTTGAAGGCAGCAGAGGCTTTGCCGAGTCTGTATGCCCGTCCCGGTTCAGCGGATCCATCGCTAGCGATTGTTGAGCCTCAGTAGACAAAACTGCAGACTTTTGACATTTTGAATTGAATTTGAAGTCACTGAAAGATCGGTTCAAGCTGCAGAAACTCTGTCCTGCTCAAATTAGACGCTCTGGGCGAAGAAAACGCGTTGAGAATGCGTCCCTGAATGAACACGCATGAACTGTGTGTGTGTATGCATGGGTGAAAACACATTGCTAACGCAACAGGTCTCATGCTGAAACACTGAATATTACACAGTGTATTATAACACGGCGTGCTGCTCGGGCTGGAAGTGATTACACGTCTGCTGTTAAAGAGCTCTCCAGCTAATGAGAGACCTGATCAACACTGACACTTTTACTGCTGCTGCAGCATGCACCAAGGTGTGTGTGTGTGTGTGTGTGTGTGTGTGTGTGTGTGTGTGTGTGTGTGTGTGTGTGCGCGCGCGGGTACATACACTGGTTATTAAGACGATCGTGTCTCAAACACACACACAGACTAAATCAGAAAGCATTCAGTAAAAATGGTCATTATTATTATTTTCCCAATATAGTCACACTCGCTGGCCACTTTAATAGGAACATGTTGATTGTAAGATCCCTGTTCTTGGCTGCAGGAGTGGAACCCAATGTGTTCTCCTGCTGTTGCGTGCTGAGATGCTTTTCTGCTCACTGCGGTTGTAAAGAGTGATGATATGAGTTACTATATCCTTCCTGGCAAAAAAGCTCAAACCAATCTGGCCATTTTGTCATCTCTGACCCTCTCTTATCAACAAGGCGTTTGTTTCCACCCACAGAACTGTCGCTCACTCAGTCTCTCACTCGGTGTTTTTTGTTTTCCGCACCATTCTGCGTAAACTCTAGAGACTGTTGTGTGTGAAAACCCCAGGAGGAGATCAGCAGTTTCTGAAATACTCAAACCTCACACTCATCTGGCTCGAACCAACACCCATACCACAGTGAAAGAAAGAAAGAAAGAAAGTCACACTTCACTGTGAGATCGCAATTTTTCCCGTTCTGATGTTTGAACATCGTGAACATTAACTGAAGCTCTTGATTTGGATCTGCGTGATTTGATGCGCCGTGCTGCTGGCGAGGGATCGGCTGATTACAGAACTGCGGAAAACAGCAGGTGCGTGTAAGGGTGTTCCTAATAAAGTGGCCAGTGAGTGTATCATGAAAATGTAGCCCCTGTTTCTAGCTTGTTAAACCTTACTGCTATGTAAATAAAGGAAAAAAAGATGTAAATGATGGACAAAGAGGTGTGTGAGCCTGTGTTGGATCGGGTTTAAGTGGTAGAGGTGTGTGTGTAGAGTGATGAGCAGTTTTAGGCTGACTGCGTCTCTGCTGAACTCATTATCAGATTAAAACACACACACACACACACACACACACACACACACACACACACACACACATACATAGCTGAACTACAAGACAATGAGCACCGCAACATACTGTATATCCAGAGAGAGAGAGAGATTCTGAGACGAAGTGGAGAGAAAGGAGCAAAAGTTCAAGAAAGCACTTTATGAAAATGGAAATAACGGAATAAATTTGAAAAGAAGAAAGAGAGAGACGAAGAAGATGGAGAGATGCAGCGAGAAAGCAAAAGAGAGAGACAAGGTCCAGAAAGAGAAGAAAGAAAAGTAGGGAATAGGACAAGAATGGAGGGAAGGGAGATAAAGGGGAGAAAGGAAAGAAAGAAAGCCAAGAAAAAGAGAATCCGATTCAGGAAATGGAGAATGAAAACAAGTAAGACGAGAAAGCTGAAGAGGAGAAAAGAAGGGCAAGGAAGGGAAGGGTACAAGAAAAAGGAAGGCAAGAAAGTGACAAATAAGGAAAGGAAGAGGGAGTGATGATAAAGGTAAGAAAGTAAAGAACAAATGGAGAAAAACAAAAGAAGCAGCGCAGTCAAGTATGCGTAAATATTAAGTTTTATTCTGTCCACATTCACTGGATATGATCAATCGCACGCTCTGATTCGCTACTCTACTACTAGGATATCAACAAAACAAAATGGCGGAACATGTCGCTGAACTTGATGCGGAGCGCATCGAGTCAGATATATCATTTTATCAGGTATTTAAAGTATTTAAAGAAATAGAAGTAGCTAAAAGAATATCATGGGGGGG
>JAPFFA010000006.1:2600488-2613187 GCA_026153275.1 Sciades herzbergii | reverse complement strand
AGACAAGGCTGAAAACTGACATTGGATGCCTGTGATCTTCAGGCCCTCAGGAGACACCGCATTAAAAGCAGACACGTGTCTGTAGTGGAAATCACAGCATGGGCTCAGGAACGCTTCAGAAAAAAGCAAGACAATGCCAAACCGCTTTCTGCACATATTAAAACTGCATGGCTCCGTAGTAAGAGTCTGGGTGCTAAACTGGCCTACTGCAGTCTAGAGCTGGCTCCTATTTGAAATATTCGGTGCATTTTTGTTCGAAAATCAGACTGATTCACGTTGCAAGGCCAGATTAATGTTATCACAACACCGATGCCACGGCTGAGTCAAGAATTATAGGAAATGGGGTCTTTCCTCTGTAAGTGTGCAATAAAAAGTAATAAAGTGATGAGAGAGATTAACTCCATTTCTCAGAGTGCACTGCAGCCAGGAAGCATGTGATTGTCGTCTCAGAATAGAGTTGTTTTTGTTTTGTTTTTTCTTGTAAATTTACGACTTTAATCTTGGAAATTCTGAGGTTTTTCTCTAAATGTTCCCCCCCCGACTCAGCTCCGCACTTTCTTCTCTAAAATGGTCCTAATACGCTGTCATACTAGCATCAGTGCTTCGTAACAGTCAGAGCTGCAACTTTAAGTTATACATCTTCAGGACAGAGGAGTTTATTCTTCTTTGTTGTTTTTCAGTGACTCAACACGCTGTGGGCTTTTTGTTTTAAATTCAAGAAAGAAAAAAGTGAAGCTGGTGAGGGAAGAACTGTTGCTATATATAATATTAAATAAATAAATAACATATATGCATAATATACATGGTTAAAACTGCATTGTCATTCTTTAATTTAATAAACTAAAAAAATTGTAATTGCATGTTGCTGTAGCATAAAAGGAATAAAACACTTCAAGTCATGCTGTTAGGGGGAAATAATTAATTTTCGGCTGGTAATAGTGACCGTTACATCACACCACCTTCCGTTGGTTATTTTCCCATCACGGCACGACACTTGAGCGTTTTAATCCTTATAATTTACAACAAGCTTGATTCCGGAATGGATTTTGGAGTTTATTACAGGGTGAGTGTGTGTGAGAATTTGAATTTCAGATAGTTTGTGACGCAGATCCGGTAACACCACTGTTCACACTGCTACAGGATAGATGCAGCACACATCAGGCAGCTTAGCAAATATGTCATACCGCATGTTAACACTCACTCGGATCTAGATTCATGCTGACAAAAAGCTCTGAGAAATCTGTGGTGTTTTTCACTGCTTTCCAGTTCAGCGCCAGTTGACTAATGTTTGGAGGCCGTGCGCTTTTTAGCGATCCTTGATCCCGTACCACGTCCAGACCGGCTTCACACTGCATCATTTGTTTTCTCTACACGCCACTGCCTTCCATCTCGCCGATTAAAGCTGAAGGCTGTCTAGTATGCGCCTTTTTCTTTTTCCTTTTTTTTTTTTGAAGCAGAATATGATCTCTAAATAAAGCTAAGATCAGAAAGTTCAGGACATAGCAGGAATAAGTACTTTAGCATGAAGAAGGGTCCCAGTGCAAGGCCTGTCATAAGTCACTTGAAGTCTATTGGGCATGAAAAGTTATTCTAGTATAACATCTAATGGCCTCTGGTCTCTATGAAATGGAGAAGGCCAGGTCAAATAGCGCCTTTTATTGCATGAAGACAGACAGCATGTGGACAAAGAGAAGGATTATTATGAGGCAGGGGACAGCGGAGGCCAGAATAAGCACCCAGTGTCTCAGTCTGTGTCTCCATCGGAGAAGCGTTAACGGAGGAGTTCGTGGCATTCACTGGGAGTTTGGTTTGTGTGCGCACGCGCGCTAAATGACGTTCAGTGACATTTTAAACATTTCATGAATAAAGCAGTGTGTGGATCGTTTTGATTTTTATGCATTCGTGGACATTCAGATTTGATTCCTGAGTCCTATTAAAAAAAAAAACACTGAACAATCTCCATGTTTAAAGCCAGCGAGCTGGATGATGTAATCCAACTGGAAAATCTATACGCATGTATAAAACTATGAGAGTGTTAACATTTATTCATCTACCTTCTATTTTATCTCCTCCGATACGCGCGCTTACTTCATTAACGATTTAATGACTGTCACTTGATTTAGCGACATTTATCCCTTCCCTTCTCTCGTGACTAAAAATGCGATCTTGCAACATATTTGGCGACTTTCCACAGCTTTTGCAGCCTCCGTTCTCATTGTTGAGCAACAGCAAAAATCACCTTTCACCGATTTTGTGAATGATGCAATCTAGCGGCTTTTAGTGACGTTTCAGAGAACCAGTAGTGAGATGTTTATTGGCAGTGCTGCCTGAGGGACTTGATGGACTGAAAGACCTGCCTGTTTTTGGTGGTGTATAATTGTTCTGATGGCTGGGATAATATCAGATGTCGTGATGTAATTTTTCCTGGTCAAGGACGCAGTGGATCCAGAGTCTGTTCTGTTGTGTGTGTGTGAGAGAGAGAGAGAGGGGCACCATGGGCACGGACATTCACAACTAGGTGTAATGTAGTGTCGTTGATCCGCCTACCGTCATGTTTTTGGGATGTGGGAGGAAACCCGAGAACCTGGATGAAACTGGGAGCTGTGGAGAGCATGCACAGAAACTCCACACACATTAATCTGAGCTCTGGTGACTGCAAAGAGTCATATGATAATGTCAACTTGAATAAAAATCTCTCTCTGTGATGATCAGGTGTCTAACTGGTTTGCGAATGCACGACGGCGGTTGAAGAACACGGTGCGGCAGCCGGACCTCAGCTGGGCTCTCAGGATTAAACTCTACAACAAATACGTACAGGGCAACGCTGAAAGGCTCAGCATCAGCAGTGATGACTCCTGCTCAGAAGGTGTGGACTCTCTCTCTCTCTCTCTCTCTTTCTCTCATACATACACACGCATCTCTCACACACAAAAATAACGGTGTGTTCCATTTGAACTGGGAAGTCGGAATTTCAACCGGAAGTCAGATTTCCGGCCTCAAAATCCAAGATGGCTGCTCCACTCATCAGCAGTATTAGCACTTCGGTGTCATTTGTGTCTCATTAAATCTCACACTTCCAACTTCTATGTGTGGACACGTTCCTACGGCGTATGCGTACAAAATATCGCACGACTCGTATTGCTAACAACGGCTAGCCTTGGTTTTCCAACTTGTACTGGAACACGGCAATTTGGGTGTGACGTCGTTCCCAGCTCTGACTTCCGAGGTCAAAAGAACACGGCACAACTCTTGTAGTTCCATCTGTGACGTATTTCTATCCCAAAGTATTCAAGCATGAACATGAATGTACAAATGCAGGCAGGAATAGGAGCTGAACTTTTCCTATCGTTCTTCCTTCCTGCCATTCACACGAGGAGATCTTCAGATGTATCATGGCCTGGAGTGATATGTTTGTTTTTTAATATCAAAACTAAGCGAATTTAGTCCATGATGGTGCCTGTGTGGAAAAGTTCCTGTGTTCCTTTGGCATGCGTTAAATTTAAAATATTTTCATATCAATTATAATCCACTGATTATTTTTAAATGATTTATTCTGACATGTTCAGGGAATACTGGTTCTTGGACACGAGCTGCTTGAGTTGAATCATGGGAAATCGCTACATTTTACTGGACTCTGGACAAACAGGACAGGACACGTGTACTCTCCAGTGTGGTTCCGCTGAACCCAGGCTCATGGAGCTGCTCGTTGAGGAGATGCATAAAGCTGCTGTTTGAGGAGCTCTGATATGTGCATGTGGTTCTGATAAGCAGAGGCTGGGATTATAATTGGGTTCTGGCAGGACGACATGGTGTTGTGTCCCAAACAAAGACCGTAGGAGACCTGGCATGGAAGCGATCTGTGCTTTGGTCTGGTTCTGACTCGGGCTCGCTGGAGGAACTCGGTCTTTCAGCACCGTGTCCTGCTTGTCTGTCTCACTTACAGCGTGTCCTCCACGTGTGGACTTTTCGTTTTAATTCGGCACAAGCTAATCCAGATGGTTTTAATTCCGCACAATCTAATCCATGCAAAAAATGTCTCTGACTGTTTCAGGGTGTGAGTGCACTCTAGGAGAAAGAGGTTCCGTCCAAAAAGGAACCCTGAAAGAATCCATGTCAAACCCGGAGCTGCTTTATTTCTCTTTCACCGAAGATTTCAAATTGCACTCTTTAGAAAGCTGCATGATGAGAAAATAGGAGCGAGTCCATCTAGCACGCTGAAGCATTCTTCAGTTTGTCTCTCTGTGGGAACCCTGAAGGGATCCACAGTGGTGCTTGAAAGTTTGTGAACCCTTTAGAATTTTCTATATTTCTGCATAAAGGTGACCTAAAACAACATTAGCTCGTCACACAAGGCCTAAAAGTAGATAAAGAGAACCCAGTTAAAGAAATGAGACAAAATATTATGCTTGGATGAGGAAAATGATCCAATATTACATATCAGTGAGTGGCAAAAGTATGTGAACCTTTGCTTTCAGGGCAGGATATAAATTGTTTCCTGTAACTGTTGATCAGATGACCCTGAACATCAGCGTGGAGGAAGTTCAGCCCGTTCTTTTGTACAGAGCAGCTTCAGCTCTGTGGGATGTTGGTGTGTTTCCTCACATGAACTGCTCATACAACATTTCTATTGGATTAAGGTCAGGACTTTGACTTGGCCATTCCAAAACATTCACTTTACAATTCTTTAACCATCTTTGGTAGAACGACGACTGTGCTTTGGATCGTTGTTTTGCTGCATGACAGATTTTCTCTTGAGATTCACATCACAGACAGATGTCCTGATATTTTATTTTATAATTTGCTGGAACAATTCAGAGTTCATTGCGCCATCAATGACAGCAAACCGTCCTGGTCCAGATGCAGCAAAACGGCCACAGACCGTGATACTACCACCACCATGTTTCACAGATGAGATCATGCTGGAATGCAGTGTTTTCCTTTCTCCAAACATAACCCTTCTCATTTAAAAAAAAAAATGTTTTGTTCTTGTCTGTCCACAAATAGCCTTCCAATAGCCTTCTGGCTGTCAGACTGTAGACTGGAAGCCATGCTCTTTTTGGAGAGCAGTATCTTTCTCCTTCCAACCCTGACATGTACACCGTTGTTGTTCAGTATTCAGTTCTCCTGATGGTGGACTCGTGAACATTAGCCAATGTGAGACAGGCCTTTAGTTGTTTAGAAGTTACCCTGGGTTCCTTTGTGACCTCATGGACGATAATACGCCTTACCCTTGGAGCGATCCATGTTTGAAAACTCCTGACGAGGGTAATAATGATCTTCAATTTCCCCCATTTGTCCACAACCAGACTTTGATCGAGCCCTATTCTTTAAATAAACCACAGAACCCACTCACACCTGACTGTCATCCAATTGCTTAGCAAACACCTGACTCTAATTTCACCTTCAAATTAACTGCTAATCCCAGAGGTTCACATGGTTTTCCTACTCATGGATATGTAATGTTGGATAACTTTCCAAAGTAAATAAATTGCCAGTTATAATATTTTTTGTGTCCTTTGTCTAATTTGATTCTCTTTAGGATTTGTGTGAAAATCTGATTGTTTTAGGTCAAGTTTATGTCGAAATACTGACAATTCTAAAAGGTTCACAAACTTTCAAGCACCACTGCATGTCGAAGCTGGAACTGAGGGCTTTCTCTTTTACAAAAGATATCAAGTTGAACACCTTTCTAAGGGTACAGCTTTCTTAAAAAAAAAAAAAAATGTTTATCTAGCGTTGTAAGGGCTTCTTCAGTCATTAGGGGGTTGGGGGTAATGGGTTGAACCCCTTATAAAAGTTTCCACCTTTAGACCAAAAAAAAAATTCCATCCAGAATTCTAATGGGTTCTTCAGTTTATCCCACTGGGAAAACCTTTCAAGCATCTAATCAGAGACCTGAACTTCTGATTCAAGTTCAAGACATTTTAGAAAGCTACACCCTTGGAGGATGAGGTTCCATCTAGCATGTGAAAGATTCCTTTCATCTGTCTGGGACGACCCTTAAAGGGTCTGTGTAGAACATTGAATTGGTGGGGTTCTTATTCAGACTGAATTAAATTAAAAAGGGGGGGGGGATCTCCACTGTTTTGACAAACATTTTCAAATTGAAGCTCCAGAGAAGGCTACACCTGGAGACAAAGGACCCGTCTAGAACTCTCAAGAGTTCTTCGGTTTGTCCCACTGGGGAAACCTTTAAAGGATCTACTGTATGTAGCATCCTGGACTGGTGGGTTTCTCTTTTATAAAGAGTTCAAACTGAACCCCTATAAAAAGCTACATTATTAGAGACCTGTTCCATCTAGCACTGTAATGGTTCATCACTGGGGGAACCCTTATGACAGCTAGAGATAACACTGAACTGTTGGGTTTCTCATTTAAGTTGAACCTTGAAACCCTTTTAGAAAGCTACACTCTTGGAAATCTAGAACCTTGAATTGGTAGGGTTCTCTTTTATAACAGATTTCAAATTGAACCCTTTAGAAAGCTACATCATTGGGGGGGGACCCTGAAGGGTTATTCAGTCTGTCCCTCTGGGGGAGTCCCTAAAGGATCTATGTAGAACTGTGAACTGGTGGATTTCTCTATCAAATCCCTTTCAGAAAACTACACGGATAGAAAAATCCCATCAAGTACCATACATAATTCAAGTTGAACCCTATGAAGTCCAAGAACAAATAGCTATCTGCAGAACTCTTGAGGAACCCCTCATTTGACTGAAGTTATCTTTCCTAAAATTCCTAATCTATTCAGTCCCCATTTAAAAAAAAAAAAAGTTTGTTTTTTGTAGTATTAATTGTTGAATGCTCCATCCTACCATCCTTTCCTCGATGATTACATTAACATGTTTATTTCTGACTGTTGTTGCTACGGTACTTGATGCTTAAACACTGTACCACTTGGGTTCCCCTTCTCTCTGCCATCCTCAGATGGTGACCCAGCTGCTCGAGCCCAGACGGGTGAGTTCAGCAAGCCCATGTACCAGAGCGTCATCAAAAAAGAAGGCAGCGGCATGGGGGCGGGCCTTCGGGCGGCCGCAGATGCCTCGCTGGCTGAGGACTATGTGTCTCCACCAAAATACAAGAGCAGCCTGCTACACCGCTACCTGAATGACTCGCTGCGCCACGTGATGGTGGCCAACGGTGTGACAGACGCCCGTAGAAGGAACCACTCTGGCTCCTTCAGCTCCAACGAATATGACGAGGATCTCCTTTCGCCGTCCTGCTCAGAAACAGAGGCCAACTTTGTCTACCGTACAGGTGAGCCATAATCACAGATGTCTTCTCTGGGTGTAGCTGTATGGAAGTGTGGTCTGACTGTGGAACGTCAGCGGTGCACGTGTTGCCTCTGAGGTTGGTGGTTTGTTGGATAGATGCTGTAGATTTGTCCTTTCTTTTCTTTTCTTTCTGGCATTCAAACATACGGTATTCGAAATAAAACGGCAACTATGAGATTTAAATGGCAGCCCTTTCCATGCAAAGGGCTTCAGTATTAGGGGACCGTAAGTAATTGACCTAGGAAGTCAGTGATCATCACATGTTTATTTTCAGTGAGACTGAGAGCCATCTTTGGTCTTCGTTTTCCCAAAATTAGGACAGACTTGAGTTCTCTACTTTTAAAGATGTGTCTTGACCAACAATTAATTTGCTGAAAATTTAGTTGAAACATAGCCAAAAAATTAATGTACGTTGTAGATGATCTCTCTTGCTGATGTTCGTCCTTTGGGGTCAAAGATGACCGTGACTTCAATTTGGTGGGTGGCGGTTGTGGGTCCAGAGGTGACTGAGGCCGGTCTGGGCTTTGAAGGTACATCCACATGTCAACGTTCCACGTGCCAAGGTTGAGGACCGTCATGATCTTTTTGTTGTATTTGGGGGATCCCCGCCAGCCGCAGTGTGCTGGTCAGGGTGAGGTGAAGCAGGCTATGTTTGAGGCACCTTTTCTAGCCCCTTCCTCCATGGAGGTGAGCAGAGCAAATCCTAAACAGGGCTGCTCAGACACCCAAGGGGCTGCCGAACTCCACTGCTGCTTCGTTCCAGCAGAGACTGACCCCATGCCCTGGGGCACCTGTGTGCAGGATCGTGACCACAGCTTCCAGCGTTTCCACACCTGCTGCTTCGCCACTTGCCCATCGCCACAGGACTTGAATTTGAAGCCATGACTTGCATTAGAGTGAGGGAGAGTTGTGCAGCCATCAGCCTTACTCCCTCATCCAGGGGCAAGACGGGATCAAGACGGCTTGATCTCTAAAAAACCACCATACGTAGCAGACATTGCCGTTTGTGGAGTAGTTGTTTGAAAAATCTCCTAGTTTCGCTCCATCATAAGTTGGCAAGTCATAAGTTACAAGTATCCTTGACCAGGAATCCGAGGAAGGAGTCAGTCCGAGCAACTTTGTCTAATTATTAATGATTGTCATAGATGCAGGAAAGAGCAGTTAGTGCTTCTACTCCACGCAGCTGTTCAGTGTGGTGCTGTGGTTTTACAGATCTTGGAGGAAGCATGTCCAATTATCCTTCTTCCAAGGTTGGTGATTCTCTTGTGTTGACTGAATAACAGTGTCATATCTAGAACTGGTCTTTGATTGATTCGCTTGAAGACATCATTAGACACTGATTCTTTTTTGTTTTTCTGATGATGCAGCCATTTTCAGTTTTCCAGGAGCTAGCAGGAAGAAATCAAGCCATTACTGTCAGATGTATGCATCTCCACACTACAGGGTTTTATAAATGTCCTGAAGGTTGTGAAGAAGCTACGGTCAGTCTGTGAGTAGTTCTGGGTTAAGGGCTTGGGGTTCAAGGTGTTTTGGTGGTGGAATCTGAACTCGACACCCAAACTAGGTTTTCCGGATGTACGTTACTAGAGGAGATGTATAGGCATGGATCCATCTTTTTTTAATGCAATTTGTTTGCGCTGATCTTATTGTTGGGTTTAATAATTGATAGGCTGCATGTGCATACGAATATTCTTGGAGTCATTTAGAATTCTTTGGTTTTCCCTCTGGAGGAAACCTTAAAGGTTGTATGAAGAACCCTATTATCAGAAAGTACGCCAAGTAAAACAACTTCTTTGCAAGCAAGGGTTGTAAGGGCACATTTTAACAGACCATCACTGGTGTGTCTAGGGCATTTAAACTTGGTGGAGCCCATCCTTCTCCAAGCTTGATCAACAGACAATTTAGAGTAGCCAGTTAGCCCAACTGCATGCCTTTGGACTGTGGGGGAACCATAGCACTCTGAGGAAACCCACACAGACACAGGGAGAACATGCAAACTCCACACCGAAAGGGCCCTATCGGCCATGAGGTTCGAACCCGGAGCCTTCTTGCTGTGAGGCGACAGTGCTAACCACTACACGACTCCAAGTGTGTAGTACGAGCTTCAAATGATAATTTTCTTCTTAATACTTAGAACCTGTCAACGTCAGCTTGGTAAACTCTTGGTAAAAAATGTTAGTCAAGTAATGATTAAGGATTCTGATCCTTCTAAATGGTTCTACTTGGAGAACCTTCTGATGAGGAACCATTCAGTTTTAAGCATTCTCCTCCAACAGCAGCCAGCCAACTGAAGAACTCTAAATTTGTGAAAATTTTTCTAAGTGCGTACACATGTTCCCAAAACAATAACTTGGTTCAGACCACAAGAAGTGTCACTCTTCTGAGAAGTCTGTTTTGGACGTTTTCGATGTTTTATGGTTTGGTGTTTTTGAGCTCAGTCAGTAATTTTGGCTTGGTTTGGGCCTAAATCAGTACAGCATGCGCTTCCTAGAACATCAACATACTTCAGAAATATCATGAAAAGTCATTTCCCACAGCATAAAAGTGGATCTTTACCAACACGTCGGGTCAGAGCGTGTATGTATAATACTCGAGAGACGTTATAGTGTGTAAATTACGGCGGAATGTTTTCTGACACCAACACACACATTTTGTAAAGATTTGCATTAATGATTCAGACAGGACGAAAATCACAGATGTACTCTGCTAATAATGAATAATGGTTCCATTTTCTCAGCGTTTTGACCTAACGTCGTCCAAATGTGCGCGCGCGCGCACACGCACCGGTCCTTGTGAGGACTCTGAGACGGTTATTAATGCAGCTGGTGTGATTTGTTGCTGAGTTTATCCTTGCGATATTTGAGACGTCGTGTGTGCGTGTGTATTGAGTAGGTTCATGTTTGAAACGAGCACGTGTTTTTCTACAAATCGACCTACAGCTGTTTAAGGTTACGTAAGTTCATATTTTGTCTTGCAGCGTTACAGACCTCACACTGATATCAGTCCTTCCTCACCCACTCATCGTCTTGCGCTCTTACTTTCTCTTAAACATCTTTTTCTCCTTATCTTTGTCTGTCTTGTCTAATCTGAGGAGTGGAGACAGAGACACAACACCGTCTCGAGTTACACGCCTTCGCACCGGCCGCAGTGCTCTGAACAGGAGATAGCTGTCAAGGCCGGAGAAGGCGTGCGTTGGGGTCAGAGAGTTCGTGTAGCGTCTCACGGCGCGTGCTGTGTGAGAGTCGTGCTTGGTGACGGTAGTTACTCTGCGTGTTACAGTAGCACTCGCTCTGCTCATGTGCGCGCTCTCTCTCTCTCTCTCTCTCTATATGGAAGGCCATTTCCACCAGCTATAAAAAAAAAAACCTTGCATAACATAATTTTGACAGCAGCATTATGTTGAAACTCTGACTTCTCAATAATTGGATTTATCTCTCAGAATATTGACTCAGTATCTCATGTCTGACTTTTCTCAAAATTATCATTTATCTCAAGCTTCAATTCGGACTCATTTTCTCAAGTTTGACTCGTCTCAAAACTGATTTATTATCTCACATGTCTGCCTACTTAAAATATTAACTTCTCTCACGTTTGACTTCTCAAACGTCTGATTTATCTCAAAATTCTGACTTTTTTAAAAGAACTTTTTCTCGGAGGTTAAATTCGTCAGTTCTGATTTTTTTTTTTTTTTACTCATTTAAAAATTACTTTTCTCAAAATATTGAATTATTTTATCAACATTTTCTCGCGCTTATTTTTAAACGCAAGTTTTTGACTTGGAATACCAAAACAGTGATTGATTTTTTTTTTTCTTCAATCTTTTATGTTTAAAACTTCCTAACTCCTGAGTGATCTTTAAAGAAGCATTTGTTCTGCACAAGATTAAAAAGGGCACTTTTATTTTTACGTCTTGCGTAGCCTGGTCCTCACGTGTTAAAATCCTGAGATCAATATTAGGAGAGGAGAGAATAAGTCAGCTTTAAAACACGATTTTTATTTTGCTGCTAAAAATAAACCTTGTTTCTGTCCTACCTGGTGTAAACGGTCTTCTCTGACTCTCAGCCATGCTGAGTGCGAGACGCTTCGTTTTGTAGTTTTGCACCAGAGGAACCCGCAGCTCCCAGCATGCAACGTATCCGCATCGTTCAGTGCAAACGTGACAAACTCCGCAGCCTTCCTCTACCCTGGGGTGATGTTTTAGCCTTCTAGAAAAACCTTTTGCACTTCTATCCAGTGACATTAAAAAAACATTTTTATATACAAATACGTCTGGGGGGGGCAAAACTTTTTTTTTTTTAAATGTGATTGTTAGCTTCGAAAAACAAAAGCATAAGAGTTTCTTTTCTCACCCACCGTTTTCTGGCAATGCTCGCATCATAATGAGAAATCCAGCATGGGGCTCACAGAGACGTTGGTCAAAGTCCCAGGATGCAATGCAGCTCTACAACGGCGAGTTACTGCAGAGACTCAGCTCGTCTGCGATCTACGAGATGATGATGTGAAAAATGAAGCTTGACAAGCTGATCTGCTTAAGTAAAGGACTAAAGCACCACTACATCTTTATGTAGAGATGACGCGAGGGCTAAGGCTGATGATACACGGGGCAATAACCAATCAGAGAAGAGCAAATCTATTGCCAGGGAGAGACAGACACCGCAAAGATGGACACAAACATCTGCAGCGTCACTGGCTTCAGCCTTTAATTGGCTCAAGTATCAATCACTTCTGGTCAAAAGGTAATTTGAACATTTGTAAGTCAAAATAACCGCATTATTCTGTTAAACACCTTTTAAAATCTCTTTAAAAATGCTACTAGCCTCAATCACAGATACTAAAACTAATAACTGACAAAACACCGTCGTTTAATTCTCATCTCAACGAAAAAAGGACATGGAGCAGGAGATGCTGCTGAGGAGGAAAAGGGCGTGGCAGAGCTCCTGAAAGGCTTGCTTTCTTTTTTAGATCCTGAAGTTTGTACTGTTTCGCCCTCGGGTTCACAAGTAGTCGTGCTCTGGATGGGAATTGAATCAGACGATAAGTTCGACAATCAACTCACAAAAAAAAAAGAAATCATGAGCTGTCCATCACTTTTAACTTGACGCAGGAGAGCTAACGTTATCCAGACATAGTTAGCTGAAAGTTATCGCTAGCTTTGTTGGCAAAAACCACCGCTAGTGATCTAACGGCAGTTTACACTTAGCTGGAAAAAAAATATCCATGTCTGTTTTCTTTGCTCCGCTGCCATCTTTATTAAATTTCAGAAGCTCTCACTCGGGTGGTCATGTGATTCGCTGCTAGTACTCTGATTGGATGATCTTAAAAAGTTGCCCCAAACAATCAAAATCGTTCAGTCAAGTCAAGTTTATTTGTATAGCGCTTTTAACAATAAACACTGTCGCAAAGCAGCTTTACAGAATTTGAACGAC
>JAPFFA010000006.1:2363160-2374440 GCA_026153275.1 Sciades herzbergii | reverse complement strand
GTCAGCTGGGATAGGCTCCAGCTCGCCTGTGACCCTGTAGAACAGGATAAAGCGGCTAGAGATAATGAGATGAGATGAGATGAGATGACATGTGGCGCCACCGTCTTGACAACTTTTATGCACACCCAGCTGGGGAACATTGTATGGGAGTTTGATTGAAATTCAATCAATCCTGTAGGAGGAGTAGCGATTTTTGTAAATTGTGGATGGACCAACGATGACGGATGACGTGATCTCATAAGCTCATCTGGCTTGGCCTACAGCCGGATGAGCTCATAAAAAACTGAACATGAAATAAACAAGCCTTTACTTCATATAAGAGTGAAGTCTGTGACCAAGATGTTGAATACCTATAAAAAGAGAGCTGTGTTACTTCCGCCTAGGGTGAAGTCACATGTATTCCCGCTATTGTATGTGATTACATTGCAACGCAATTACAGCCAGGAAAAACTAAGAGATTACACAGCCTGATAATAATCACGATTCATTTTATATTTCATTGATGTGACTCGTCATAACTTTGTATCTTGATTTATCGTCACACGATATATCGTTACTTGCCACTGCAGTAATGGCGGCGCCGCAAGATGGTGGAACACAATTTTGTTGACCACAACAATGCTTTTTTTGCTCCATATATTGATCAGGTCTTTGTTGATAATACCAAATTTCTTGACTATAATGAAATAGGAAACAGGAAGTAATGCAAGAAGTTGAAGCAATCATGTGACTCGGTGTCTAGCACTGACAGAGAATAGCTTCAACATCTGATCATCTGATGCTGACTGCACCAGGGGTTGAAGTGGACCACAGGACCAGGGGTCTGTTACCTGGACTGCTTCAGGGAAATTTCCAGAAAGCTTGAGTATCAAAACAATGCGTTTTAATCTGCTTAAATTCTTTACGTTTTGGACAGTCAAAAACACACCCGTATTATTTCAGACACACGTCCCCAGAAAGACCAACCGCAGGAGACGGACGCCTGTGTTTTGCGTCTCTGCATTGTGAGTGTACTGTGAGATGGTTTAACAGTACCAGTACCTCTAGCCTGGTGCGGTCCACATCACGCGGCAGCTTCACTCTGACTCGGTGTGTTACAGCCAGCATGTCATACGGGTACACCTATAAACACACACACACAGTAGTGTTTAATAACACTAATATCAACACTGCTTTAAAACCAATCTAATGCTACCATGGAAATCAAACTCACCTTGTACTCTGAGGAAAGGAAGCAAGGAGACAGAATGAAGTTGGAACAAACACAGAGACAGATTTTTTAAAAAAATGTCACATTTCATACGTTTTCACTCTGAGACAATTCTAAAGAGCAAAATAGTAATCTATAGTATTGTACACCGCAACTCTGCTATAACGAACTCCTTGGGCTACGTCCAAATAGTTTGTTATCCTGAAAAGCTCGTAACATTGAAATAGACCCAGTTGTCACACCAAACACTCGTTATATTCGGCGAAATTTTCAGCACATTCTCCTGATCACAAATTTCTCCTTCCGAGTCACTATCGCAGTTCACTGACTGAGTTAAAGGATCACGAACGGAGGCGATGATTGATTTCTCCATCTGTTATGGAAATGACGGAGGTTACCGGTGTATCATTCGTTGTCAATGTCCACACACTGACTCGCTCCGTTTTCTAAATCTACATCATTCATGTGTATGATTCATGTGTCGCAAATCACCAGTGATGTCATTTATGCCATGCCACAGGGCTGAGCGGCGCTGAGGGTATAAAAACACCACCAGTGCGCTTTAACTAGGTGTTAAGTTTAGCGGTATCAGCAGTCATTTCATCCTTTTATCGATCCTTTGATCAGCGTTCTTGATAATTGTTAATCACTAACACCTAAGCGAGGCTCGTTAAGCCTTTGTTTCATTGCGTTAACCCGTATTGTTAACTCGATTGCGGACTTGATTACTTATTGTTTGTGTCTGGGGGGAAGAGGAGCGCACGGCTCAGTGTGTGTGTAAGCAGGTAAATGACGGATATAGTTACAGGAAGATTGTTTATTTACAAACAGGCAGGCAAACAGGTCAAAAACGTAAGACAAAGAAAGGCAGGGCCATGAAACGGGCAACGGTCGCACAAGGAACAAACAGAATGACGGTGGCAAAGACGAAAGGCGGAGTCTAAATACACAAAACAAAGTCAAAACCAGAAAGGCACCACACAGATATAAGGCTTGGTAATGTGAGACACTCGGTACAGCGTGTATACTTCACCAAGTCTGGGTGCTTAGAGAGGGTTTATAAGTGCGCTGTGATTGCACTCTAATCCAGAACAGGTGCATGGTACTGTAATTAGTTGTAATGATGCTGCACACTCCAAGCTCCAACATGCGTGGACGTGACAGTGATGGTTTTTTTTTTTGAAGACTCTGACTCATTGTCGTAAAAGGTGGGGGACACAAACTTAGTTCATTATCTGCAAAAGTTTGTAGTAAAAGAGTTCGTTATAGCACAATTTCAATGTATACACACACATATATACCTCTCATTGCTCCCCAGGTGGAGTCGTGATCGTCCTCTCCGAGATCGGCTGCCTAGAAAGTGCAGACAAAAAAAAAAATCAATTAAATGCATAACTGAAAGCGCCATTTCCTCCTGCGTCATAAATTCAGTGTGTATCAAGAAAACCATCTCCCAGAAGTTCCTCTTCAACTTCCTAAAGTTAAAGGTCACAGATTAATATAAACACAGGCTTTAATGTCTGGCTGATGCGCTGTTATATCAGCTCCATCGCTCACTTTCAGTCACGCAGCACACCGCAAACTCGTCTCTGCTCAGCTACTATAGAAAAAGTGTGAGACAGGACACTGGGTGCCAATACTTTCCAAATACTACATGCTATCTCAATCCTGCACTTTGAATACAACTTGAAAATTGAAAAAGAAAGGATGTGTGTTTTAGAGGATAACACTGTAAACTGTGTGCACGATGCTGCCACCTAGTGTCCACCACACACCCACTTCCTGTCTCTGAGAGTTCAGTAAGGAATAAACCACTTGGGGCTGAGCTGTAACAGGAACATAACGTGGTTTAATAAAGATTTACTCTGCGTCTGTGCTTCCTGAGCTGACTGCTATCTTATTTCCACTTTATTGAGAACGCAGCCGTATCCTCTGCGTCCTCTCTAAAGGATGGATCACGCAGCCAGACAGGATTCTGTAGCATCGATGGATTCCATCCTCAGTCCAATTGAGTTACAGCGACTCTACTGCCATCCATATGTGCGATAAACCAAACAAGAGTCATCATCTCTGACGCAAAAGGGGACGTGACCACAGCTGTTCCACACAAAGCACACACATGTGGAGAGACAGATGTAGAAGCTGGATATGTCACCTTGCACAGCAGGAGTAGGGTTTGAGACGCGGACTTTACCTTGTAGATGCCGTTATGTCCGTAACCTGGGAGTGAAGCAGACTTATTGTAGGGGAAATCTGTAACAGATAGGAGATTTTTTAGACCAGATATGTATGAGAAGTAAAATCAGTGTCACTGAGTCTGGGAAAACCCATCGCACATCACTGCCGCCAAATTCCACCAAACAGACAAAGGAGGACAAAAAAAGGGATGTGACCAAAATGGAGATTTTCTGCCTATAACATACTGACCAGAGTGAAAAAACCTGCGTCTGCTCTGTTCCCCCCCCCCCGACACACACTTTTAAAGCTTACGGTTTGCATTTATAGCCTTGAACATAAAAGACAAAATTTTTATCGTAAAGAAAAATATTTTTATAGTAAAGAAAACTATAAACATTTGATTTTTTATAGGCTTTTTGGGTTTGGATGGAGGGGGTAATATTCCAAGAAAAAAAAACACAACAACTCTGAATTCATAATTTCTGTGCTTAGATGTAAATTTATGACAAAAACCACAGATGTTATCAGAAATTATAAAGTCATAAATTACAAGAAAAAAAAAAAAATTCCAAGTTTAAAAAGTCACAAATTAAGAGAAAAAACCCAGAAAAATTCTAAGTTTAATAAGTCACAAATTACAAGAAAAAATAATCAAACAAAAATCCTATTTAAAACATCAAAAATTACATGAAAAAAATTACAAGTTTAAAAAGTCACAAAAAACAAGACAAATAAAAAAAAATCAAATTTAAAACATCAAAAATTACATGAAAAAATTTCAAAAAATTACAAGTTTAAAAAGTCACAAATTACAAGAAAAAACTAAATAAATCAAAATAAAAAAAAATCCAAGATTAAAAAGTCACAAATTATGAGAACAAAACTAAAAAATTCTGAGATTAAAATGAGACAAAAAAATGTGGAAATTTATTTATTTATTTATTTATTTATTTTGTCAAGGGCCCAGATCGCTTCACAGTGCAGGTTGGATCATCATCACCACACCACAGATGCCACGGCTGAGCCGAGAATTATGGAAAATGTTGTCTTTCCTCCTCGTTCGTGTAATATAACAGAGTACAACACTCAGATTTTTAACTACATTTCCCAGAATGCACTGCAGCCAGGACGCATGAGAAGTTTTTTCTTGTAAATTTGTAACTTCTTAATTTTGCAATTTATGACTTTATAATCTCACAGAATTCTTGAGTTTTTCTCATACATTTTCTACTTTAATCTCCGAAATTCTGAGTTTGCATTTTTTTCTTGTGACATTATCATTTTTTTTTGGAACATTACAGTGTTATTCTCAAAATCTTATATTTTTAACTTTTAAACAGTGGCCCTAAAACGTTGTCAGAAGCAGACAGTGAAACACTTCTGGGTTGCATTTTATACACAATTTCTTCCCGAACTTTTGATTTTCAGAATAACGTGATCCGATTTGTGTTTTTGTACCTGTTCTATCGCTTGCCTGAGTGGAACTCACACTAGCCTGGTGCTGAGGGTTCAACCATCACCAGCACACTACAGACAGGAACACTAATCCACAGCAGTATTGTGCATTACTGATATTAATTCTGAATTTCTGTGATGTCCGTGTCACTTCCTGCTTTCCTGCCTGTGCTATGACCTCTCTGATAAACTCCTGTATAATCATGACTTTTTAAATGTTTGTTCAAAATAAAAGTCACACGTAAACTACGTCCTGTGTCAGTGTGGTCTGCGCTGGTCATTCTCCTGTTTTAATCATTGAGTTCTACAAATCACGCCACCGAAACTTATCTAGAAATAACCCTCTGTCCTCCACCGGGCCATGTCTGTATACCGCTCACTGCTCTGAGAGGGGGTTATCACCGCACTGGGGTAGCTCCCGAAGGACTGATCACTGCTTGTCAGGGTTAAGCTGCCTGCGTTGGCTTTAAGACTCTAAAGGAAGAGCTGATGAATCAGTTACTCACTGGGCTGAGACATGTCCGTGGGCAGGCTGTGTGTGGAGGTCCTGGGGTCGATGTCCGGTGACTGTCCATCACTCTGACTCTTTAGAAGAGTCCAACTCATTCTGGTCTACAGACAACGCAAAGATCAGCAGAGGATCAGTGAACATAGTAGAGTTTAGAAAATTTCAGACCAAGAGATACTAGGGGTGTAACACACATGCACCTGTAACTGTAATCTAACAAACCCAAATACTAAGTCCAGGAAAATATTATGATGTACATATTGTTTTCACTTGTAACCTAAATAAAAGTATCTGAGTTTGTTACATTACAGCTAACAAGCCCAAACCTGTACCTGTAACCATATCTGTACCTGTAACTGTACTTGTAAGTCTACATGTACCTGTATCTGTAGTCGTATCTGTACCTGTATCTATACTTGTACCTGTAGTTGGATCCATATCTGTACCTGTAACTGTACTTGTACCTGTATCCGTATCTGTACCTGTAACTGGATCCATATCTGTACTTTGTATCTGTATCCATATCTGTACCTATACTTGTACCTGTAACTGGATCCATATCTGTACCTGTAACTGTACTTGTACCTGTATCTGTACCTGCAACTGGATCCATATCTGTACTTGTAACTGTACTTGTACCTGTTTCCGTATATGTATATGTATAGGTACCTGTACCTATATCTGCACTTGTACCTGTATCCATATCTGTACCTGTAAGTGTACTTGTACCTGCAACTGGATCTATTTAGTGCTCAAACTCTTTGGAAGGCGTTCTATCTTCCATCTTTAATGTGCCTGAGTAAGCAAGCAAACAACGATTTCAAAACAATGATGTCTTTCCCAAGTCAGAAACCTGTTGTAACAACGACAATGACAGCCGTGTAATAATATTTTCCCAGATTTACTTTAGTGTTTGAGTTTTTTTACATTCCAGAGAGATGAGAGCAGTTCTCTCGACATGCTATGAGAATCCACAGAGTTGGACTCTGTACTGCTGCCATACAAACTCAGTTCCTTTAAAGAGGTACTGAATGTGTTTTTGAGCTGTAAACTAAATGATGTGACTGTACTGGGATTAACATCACTGCTGATGTTAATACTGACAAAATAACCATTTTTATAAAAATCAGCATTTTATGGGTTGAAAATGTTTAAATCTACTGTTTACAGTCATCCTGAACCTCGCAGGGTCGATGCTGATGTAGAGTCCACCACCGGTTGGTACTTCTCTACATCATGAATTTTTTATCTATAAATGACAATGTTAACGCCCTCTAACCAGAGATGGTCGACCCACTTCCCCCAGCCCTGCCCTTCAGTGGGAGTCTGTGAAACCACACTTGTTTTCGCATATATGATAATCGAGACTCACGGAGCAACTCCTGCCTCACATACCCACGCCCTATACAAGCCCTATACATGCCCAATCCACACCCTATCCATGCTCTACACATGCCTAATCCACAGCCAGTCCACGCCCTATACATGCTCTGCACATGCCCAATCCACAGCCGATCCACGCCCTTACTTGCCCAATCCATATCCGATCCATGCCTGATCCACGCCCTATATATGCCCTACCTATGCCTTACCCATGCCCTACACATGCCCAATCCACGCTCTACACATGCCAAATCCATGCCCTATCTATACCCTACTCATGCCCTACACATGCCCAATCCACACTCTACACATGCCAAATCCACGCCCTATCTATGCCCTACCCATGTCCTATCCATGCCTTACCCACGCCCTACACATGCCAAATCCACACCCTACCCACACCCTATATATGCCCTATCCATGTCCTATCCATGCCTTACCCATGCCCTACACATGCCAAATCCACGCCCTATATATGCCCTATCCATGCCCAATCCATGCCTTACCCACGCCCTATCCATGCCTGATCCACGCCCAATCCACGCCTGATCCACGCCCTACCCACACCCTATACATGCCCTACACATGCCCAAGCCATGCCATATTTGCGCCCTACACATGCCCAATCCATGCCATATCCACGCCTGATCCACACCCTATCCATGCCCAATGGAGCAACAGCTCAAAATATGAAGGACTGTTTGTTTTGTTTGTACAGAAATATTGTAGAAATATGGTTTTATGTTAACGTCAGACTAGAGCTGAACTGTGTTCATGCAACTTTTATTTCCTTTGTTTTTTTTTCTGTGAATTTCCAGTCCCTATCAAGCTTTCTTAAAAAATACAAACAAACAAACACAAAAATCCCCAAATACTCCACCTATTCTTCATTTCTGTGGTCATATATGCCGTTTAGGGCACATTATCTGTTTAACCTGAATAAAATTCAGGTTACATCCCTTTTAAATATACAGTGGGGTCCAAAAGTCTGAGAGTGAAAATCCGTCTGAGTGTCGTCTGAGCACACGCTTCAACAGAAGAGATTAGACATGAGGAAAAGCCGAGCTATTGTACAAAACGGTTAACGTTGTTGGCCGATATCAGACATTTGCTTACGTTTAAACGGGGACCTAGGAATAGTGCAGAGTGTGGAATATTAAATATTCAGGATTGTGTACGAATAAAATATTTGTTTGAAATGTTTACAAATTCTAAAAACTTGTTTATTTCTGATTTTAAATAAAGAAAATACCAGATTTTTAGTGTGGTCTCAGTGTACGAGTGTCAAATGTAAGTTTGTGGGACAGAGCAAATACCTTTCTGTCCACATCATCTCCATCCTGCCAGGAGGTTCTGGAGGCTGTTTAAAAAATAAAATAAAATTACAGTACAATGCACCAATCAGCTTTTACAAAAGTAAAAACAGTATAAACACAGTCACCCTTGAGGGCAAACATGAAAAGTCGCATGCAACGTGCTTCACAATACAATTACAAGAAAATAAAATCCAAAGTTTAAATGGCACCTAAAGAATATCACCTACAGCACTGATCTTCCAAAGTCACAAAGGAAAACGCTGACTTTAGAGAAGAAACAGAGTAAACCAAAAACATATTTTAGGAGAAATCAAACATAAATAAATAAAAAGTGTAGAAATGAGTAGAAAAGGCAATCAGATGACTCATAATAGAACCAACACACCACAGTGATTACAACAGTCACTATGAATTACACAGATGTCTTCCACTGACGAGCCAAGGCCACTACGATGAGTTTCTCTCTCTCACACACACACACACACACACACACACACACACACAGTCCGTGAACGATCACAAGAAACTGAGATGCTGTCGATGAATGGAAGGATGAAGCCATGAAAATGAAAAAAAAAAACCTAGATAGATATATATACACACAGTACTGTGCAAAAGTCTTAGCCCCTCTATTGTTTTTTCATCCAAACTTTGTTTTATGACTTCTACATTATTGAGTCAAAACATAACAAAAACACTTTAGAGTCCAAACGTTCGTTTTTTTTTTCCAGCACAAAATTAAATATTACAGGAAAAAAAAAATGTTTATAATATGTCTGAGCAGCATATTCCATAACAGAGCACTTTTCAAATTAAAAAAGAAAACATAATGAAGGCTACTGGAAAATTTTTGGTGCAAAATGAAGACGAGAGTGTGACAAAGTGTCCAGAAGAACTGCGGCTGGTTCTGTAAGACGCTCAGTAAAACCTACAGCTCATTTCCTTCCTGTATGAAACTGCACTCACTGGACCTCAGACGGATGGGTTTTTTTTTTTTAAAGCAAAGGGTCGGCTCACACCAAATACTGACTTTGTTTCATTTATTATGGCTCACTGATTACTGTTTATAGTATTTTTTTAATGTTGAAACATTTCGTTTCATTATTTTTTACGTTGTTTTTAGTCTACAGCATGTCTTTACATGCGCGTCAGACTTTTGCACAGTACTGTCTGTGTATACATGGTGTTTCCATATCAGAGCTGATGAAAGAGAATTAAACTGCAGTTAAAGTACCCCGAATTTAAGAATGTAATACGTAAATTATATAACTCGTATAATTTCACTTAAACTTCCCGAAAAAAAGCCCAAACTCACGGAGTGATGCTCATCCAAACAGTTACGACGTCATAAATCATGCTTGACGACTTTGCACCAATCACGGCTCATATGCAAATTAACTAAAGAAAGATGATAACAAAACATGACAGGTAAGCTAGCTCAATGTCAGTGATGAAGAAAATAGCTTTGGTTGTTATGGTAATGTTGGATTGAGACAGGTTTAGCTGTTATTCAAGAATTCACCGAGATGATAATGATGCAACTCGAGATTCTGCCCATGAGATAACGAAATCCTGGTGAGGAATGCACGTGCTCTGTCTCTCGGGCTCGCTATTGGGAAAGGGGGAGAAATATAAACTTTACGGTATATATTTAGAAATGTTGGAATTTGTAATGAACGCAAAGTTCTAGAGGTGGTTGAGATTATTTTTTTATAGAAAAAAAAAGGAATAAAACTTGACCAGGAAGTGTCCTGAAACGTTTACGCAGTCAGTGATTACTTGGCAAATCTTTTATTTATTACAGAACACATTGTAATTTTATCTATTAGTAGTTTTATAGTTAATCTTGTTGTTGCAAAACAAGTTAGTTCTTGCTCTCATTTACATTATTGCGGCTATAAACGCTCTTTCCTTCACCAGCCCATCCTTCTGTCTTTTGAAAATAAATCGTAGCGTGTCGTGTTACCGAGTATAAACTTGACACTGGAGACTCCTTCCATAAAGGTTAAATAAACGGTTTGTCCGCCGTACAAGCCCCCATCAATGAGCCGTTAGTATAGAAACGATAACGTATCAGAACCTGTGATTTGCAGCCACACTAATGTCAGAGCTGCTGTTCTAGAAAATTAATCAACACCTTCTGACCAATCAGAATCCAGAACCTGACAGCACTTATTAGCACTGAGGTTTATTCAGACTTTATTCAGGGTTACTTTAAGGCAAAAATTTTTGTGTCAGTTTCCACAAAACGCACATCACAGTCTGGAATGGAAACCCAAAACAAGAGGTCAAAGGTTATCGGGTACCATGGCAACAAGATAGCATGATAGCACTGGCATCATGCGACAGAGCATGCACGCAAAGAATAATGGTTATACCACGCAGATTGGACTGTACCATGCTGTTTGTAGATAGGGGGCTTTCTATAGATATTATCTTTGGCTTTATTATCTGGAATGGAAGACAGAGAGAGCATGACAGACGCAGAGGTGAGAGAGAGAGAGAGAGAGAGAGAGAGAGAGAGAGAGAGAGAGAGAGAGAGAGAGGAAGAAACAAGAAAAAAAAAAGCATGAGTTAGGAGTTATTGAAGGATGGATTGAAGTCAGGACAGCAGAAAGGCAGCGCCGAGCTGAAGAACATCTGTCTCTGGATTAGAGCTGAAACTTCAGACTCCTTGTAATGTGTAAATGATCATGAATAGCATGCAACAATCACGAGTTTCCTTGCGTCGTCTTAGTTCGGGCTTTCAAATCATAATTTACAGATGAGATTGTCAAGAGAAATGATTAAAGGAATAGTTCAGCCAAAAAAAACCCCCTCAACATTTTATAATTAAAAAATTACAATAATTACATCTTTCTCTTTGTGCACATCATCAATAAAGGAATAAAACACTCAGCGTAGTGCTGTTAGAGGAAAATAACCAGTGTAGAGATGGTGTGATGACGCAGATGAACTGTTAAAGTTGATTATTTTCCAACAACAGCATGTCCTGAAGTGTTTTATTCATCGTACAAACACCACAGCAATTTCTCAACACAAAACATTTTTTATTTATAAAAGAATGACATCAGACAATGAAGGAAAGTTAATATGTGGTCAATTAAAGTTACATTTATAAACATATTATGTACAGCTTGTATCATTTCATTAGTTTCAGAGCAACATGCTGCCATCCAGACAAAATCTTTTTCAGGGAAGGCCTTCCTTCTTTCAGCAAGACAACGCCA
>JAPFFA010000006.1:2022549-2035792 GCA_026153275.1 Sciades herzbergii | reverse complement strand
TCGCCGGCCACGGGGCTCGAACCCGGACCTTCTTGCTGTGAGGCGACAGCGCTAACCACTACACCACCGTGCCACCCTGGAGCGAAACGTGTTTATGTTATTAAAGCATTTATGATACCGAGTGCAGTGGTGCCTGGAGCAGACGTGCTGTAATGAACATGATTACGAAGGTGCAGGGAGCGAGTGAGTGAGTGACCTCGGAGGAGAAGTACTTGGCCATGCAGGCCTCTTTAATGAAGGGTTGCCCCGCCTCCTTCAGCCTCACTGCGTTATAGGTCAGCAGCCTCGCCGCCTCCAGCTGAGTGGCCACGTGAGAAATCTGATGCTGCATCGCCTGAAAATCACACAACAGGAAGTTCACCACAACACGCTCACAACCACACAACATCTCGTTTAACACTCTGTACTCGTTACACACCTCTACACCACACCTGTTCCTCTCTTCTACTCGCTTTGATCTTTTTACTTTTCTCTTTAGAGAATTTTAAAAATTCCCCTCAAGGACCAATCATTTCTTTTTTCTTTCTTTCTCTTAAATTTGCAGTTCTCTGAGATCTCTCTTTCCTTCCTGCCTTTGTACTTTCTTTTTCACTTTTCTTTCTCTTAAATCTTTTACTTGTTGCATCGTTCTACCTTCTTTCTTTCCTTTCATTCTTTTTTCATGACTATTTCCACTTTTGCACAAAGTTTTTGCTTAACCACACGCAGGTGATCCTTCAAACACTCAATTCATTTTTCAGTTGGATAACAGCACTCTGTGTGTGTGTGTTACCTGGAAGTCAAAGATGGGTTTTCCGAACTGGACCCTCTGCTTGGTGTAGGGAACGGTGTGATCAAAGCAGCCCTGAGCTAAACCCAGCATCTGAAAACACACCCATATGACCTGAAGACAGGAAGTGGCTTTATAAAGCGGAGTGTGAGCCGATACAGCCGCCGTACCTGGGCTGCGATACCGATCCTGCCTTCGTTCAGCATCCCGATGGCGTATTTATATCCCTGACCCACTTCGCCCAGGATGTTCTTCTCACACACCTGGACCACGTTAAACACACCATTTACACAGAACATCCCAACATATTACTCAACACCGAGATCACAGGAACATCGGGTCCAACACATACGGACCCTGAGAACGTGTGTGCGAGCGTGTACCGTGACATTATCGAACGTGAGTGCGCAGGTAGACGAGGCTCTCAGTCCCAGTTTGTTCTCCTTCTTGCCGATATGAAGCCCCTCAGTGTCCCGATCCACAATGAAGCACGTGATCCCTCTGTGACCCTGTCACACACACATATATATCAACAAATGTCTGTCTCTGTGTGTGTGTGTGTGTGTGTGTGTGTGTGCGTGGCTCACAGCTGAAGGATCTGCATTAGCCATGACCAGAAACACTCCAGCATGCTCGGCGTTGCTGATCCACATCTTTGATCCGTTAATGACGTACTGATCTCCACGTTTCTCTGCTCGGGTCTTCAGAGAGAACGCGTCGCTCCCAGAACCGGCCTCAGACAAACAAAAACTCCCAACCTGCAAAAAGAAAAACAAAACAAAAAAAACCCATGCATCAACAAAACTGAATGAACGAGAACAAACACATACTACAGTGTCTAGTCCTGTTTGGCGTGGCTTCAGTGCGTCAGTCTCAGTGAAGGAGGTGTGGCTTCAGTGCATCAGTCTCAGTAAAGGAGGCATGGCTTCAGTGCATCAGTCTCAGTAAAGGAGGCGTGGCTTCAGTGCATCAGTCTCAGTAAAGGAGGCGTGGCTTCAGTGCATCAGTCTCAGTAAAGGAGGCGTGGCCTCTGCTTGCCTCAGCCACAGAGGTGTGGCCTCCATGTGACTCAGTCTCCATGAAGGAGGCGTGACTTCAGTGCGCCAGTCACAGTGAAGGAGGCGTGGCCTCCACATGCCTCAGTCTCATTGAATGAGGCATGACCTCTGCATGCATCAGTCTCAGTGAAAGAGGCGTGGCCTCTGCGTGCCTTAGTCACAGGGAAGGAGGCGTGGCCTCAGTGTGCCAGTCTCAGTGAAGGAGGCGTGGCCTCAGTGCATCAGTCTCAGTGAAGGAGGCGTGGCCTCAGTGTGTCAGTCACAGTGAAGGAGGCGTGGCCTCAGTGTGTCAGTCACAGTGAAGGAGGCGTGGCCTCTGCATGCCTTAGTCACAGTGAAGGAGGCGTGGCTTCAGTGCGTCAGTCACAGTGAAGGCGGCGTGGCCTGTGAAAGAGGTGTGGGCTCAGTGAGACAGTCACCGTGAAGGAGGCGTGGCCTCAGTGTTCCAGTCTTAGTGGAGGAGTGGCCTCCACATGCCTCATTCTCAGTGAAGGTGTTGTTCTTCTGTGTGTCAGTCACAGAGAAGGAGCATCTATTACAGCGAAGGAGGCGTGGCCTCTGCATCCATTACAATCTATTAGGAGTGACTTTTTCTTGTGCAGTTTTAGAATATTTCTAGCTGCAGTGTGATTGGTCTGTCTGTGTTCTCACCATGTTGGAGGCGAGGCGAGGGAGATATTTCTCTTTCTGCTCCTCGGTGCCCAGTCTGAGCATCAGCGTGTTGATCAGCGTGTTCTGGATATCACACAGCACCGATATGGAGGGGTCCACCTTCGCTAGCTCCTCGATCACCAGGATGGAGGAGAAGAAGGAGGAGGCTGTACCACCGTATTTTGTGCTTATCTCAATCCCCATCAACTACAACACACACACACACACATCAGCACTAACATGTTCCTGCAGTGTGTACTGTAATATCTGATGATCTGCAGCACACACACTGACCCCCTGCTCAAAAAGAGAGCTGATCACTTCCGGCTCCATCGCAGAGTTTTCATCCATCTTAGACACAAACGGAGCAATGCGCTCCTGAGCATACTTCTTTACTGTTAACACCAAAATTCAGGATGCTCTGTTACACTTCAAAAATCAACAAAAATACCTAAACGTAAACACATATACACACACCCCTAAGCACGAGCTGATATTTTATAATAAATGAATATAATTAAAAGCATTATTTTCACATTAATATCCGTCTCCTCTTGTACAGCTTCTGAATAAATATTACACACATCTAAAATGCTTATGCAATGCTTGTATATTCCTAATCACCTGCGTCCCTCATCATAGCCTCCTCCTCGGAGTACGTCTGTAAAGGAGGAAATCCAGCTGAAGAGGAGACATGATGCGAAAGCGGCCGGCACGAAGCCCACGGCTGCGTCAGCTGCCTGCTCACCTACAACCATCAACCACAACACATTTATGACAACTATTATAAGCACGTTTATACAATTACACACACTGTAACCCAAATTCTACCTCGCTCACTCACACACTGCTAAATCAGATCCACTACACAGAACACTGCAGCAGTTTATAGAAAACAGAACTGAGGACTGGCTGTGAAAAATAAAATAGAAACTGTACAATGTACAAGACAGATAAAACATGCAAAAATTACAGAAAGCTTTCTTAAAAAAACAATTATAAGACTTTGATAATAGCGTGATAAATGGATGGATGGATGGCTCAGTCTTTAGGATTTTCTTTTTATTGATGCAAAGTATGTTAAGGAAAAATCAACACTGTTGAAAAAAACTTGTGTATATATATAAATAAAAATTTTATTTATTATGTATTTATTTTTTATACAACATAATACAATGCTTAAAATAATTTTCATTTTACTCAATATCTGAAACTTTGTGTGTGAAGTATCGCATTAAATCATTACTTTTAATTAAAAATCTGTGTTTAGTAAACGACTCCGCGCAGTGCTTTACGTCATCACTGTGCGACAGCAGCCTCTTTTCCTCACCAACTCTAAATGCTAATTCGCTGAAAGTACGGTTATTAAGTTTTATCAAACCTACATACAAGAAAGAACAATAAATAATAGTAATATAAATTTGATTTAAGTTACATGTTATAGTCCAGGTTAGATTACATAGCACGATTAGTCTGAAAATATATTTAATCCTACAACATTACGCCTTTAACCAAACTTAACATAATCAGCATTTTTATATATGAAAAGCAATCATAACCAGTCGTTACATGCGATATATTTAGTTTTATAACCTAAATAAAACACGTTCCGATTAATTCATTCACCTTTCCGAAGAGCCTAAAGAAGGGCACCGCCATTTTGTTGCACTTGTTTACATACGGGTCCTTCTTGTCCGGCGTCTAAAATGTTCGTGTGAAATATTAACAAGTGTGTCATTCTGCAATATTTTTAAATAGCCGTCTTAAAACTGTATATTTTAACATCAGAATTGATAAAAAAAAATACAGCATAATTGTTTACTAAGTCGAACAATCCGTGGATCTTTACTTTTTAGATCGGGAACTATGTTTTTTTTTCCCTAGGGTTTTTTTTCACGAGGGACACAATTTAGGTTTACACCACAGTAGGACTTTCCCTACCCGTAGTCGTGTGAAATCCGCCTTCTGTGTTACGATTGGATACAATCTATGGCACGTGCATGTATCTTATCCAATCTGCTAGTGGGATGAAATTTCTAACCAATCATCACGCAGTAGGCGGGTTTGTCGTAAAGCAGTTGGAAGAAAAAACAACAACAAACAACAACAGGTTTGTTAGCTGTTAAAGCAGGTTAGCTACAGTGATTGTGCATTTTGTTGTTTTTTTTTTCCCTTTGAGGATCGTTTAAACCAGTTTTGTTAAGAATAATGTAACTTCGTGTTGTTTCTTTGAATTTTATTTTTACTTTATAATTCGATTTTTAAACTATATTTTGCATTTTGTCGGCTAAGTCACCTGCTCAACGAAACACCAGTAAGCGCCTCCATATACTGAGACTTATTTTTCTTAAATAAATCCAAGGCGTATTTTTAATGATTTTGAAATAATCACAACTTAATTTTTTAAATATAATTCTCCTTAATTCTGAATGAACTACCTATGTTTGGGAAAAGAAAAGCGGGAATGTATTAATTTTACCGCATATTTAGAAATTAGTGTAAACATTAATCAACAGAAAAAAAAAACTACACATAAGTATGATTTAAAAAAAAAAAAAAGTATTTTTAAATTCAGGAATGAGGAGACGCCATTTTCTTCCAAGTGACGTCATTGTGAGGCTACAATCTCATTTGCATATGACCTCCCAATATTTACATAATCACGCCCAGTTGTTCAAGAAGGTAATGTCTCTGACTTTCCTACGAACCGGTTGAAACTCTTTGTGTCTCAGAGATTGGCGTAGATGCGGATTGAACATATGGAATCGGCGGTGCGTCCTGGTTGGACGATGAACGATTTGAAGGCGGAGCCTCTGGACTTTGTGAGAGATTTTCAGGAGTATCTCGATCAGCAGACGCATCACGTGAACACGCTGTCGTCTTCTGTGAATGGAGAGAAAAGTAATGAGGATCTGCGGACAGGTGAGAGAGAGAGAGTCACATGTAGTGCTCCCTTTGAAGCCACACCCCCAAAATGCATGAAGTGTAGTTTTGTCAGGATTGTTGATGAAAAGGGTGGAGTTTGTTGTGCTATGTCTGTGAGTGGTGTGTTTCAGGTGCGTCTGAGACAGAACAGAGTGCGATGGCGTCTATCGAGGTGCGTCTGGACACGGACGGATTCGAGAGGACAGTCGACGGAAAATTCCGGTGTCGTTACTGCAATTACGCCAGCAAGGGGCAGGCCAGACTCATCGAGCACATGCGCACACACACAGGTGTGACTCGGGGTGTAAATTTTTCCTCCTCTCATCCCCAAGTTCTGGACTTGATTGTATACTGATGTTCTTTCTTTCTGAATTTAATAAACTTTCTTAATAATAAACTTTGTGTGTGAAGGAGAGAAGCCTCACCGTTGTCAGCTCTGTCCGTTCTCCTCAGCGTATGAGCGACAGTTGGAGACACACATGCGCTCACACACAGGTGAGAAACCTTATAAGTGCGAGCTGTGTCCGTTCCGCTGTAACGACCGGAGCAACTTGTCTCACCATCGCCGCCGTCGACACAAACTCCGCCCCTTGACGAACACGGCCTCGACACGGACCAAACCGAAACAGTTGTTCGTCGCTGAGGACAAACCCCTCCCTCTTGCTCAACCAGCAGCCAATCAGGAACAAGGCTGCGACGATGAGTTGCATCCCAGTTCACCCAACCAGGTTTTGGAGGGCTACGAAAGGGAGGCCAAAGGTCACGCTCTGACTCCGCCCTCTCAGGACTCTAATGCGGACACGCTCCTGAGTCCAGAATCTTTTCCGGCGCAGATTAACACCCAGACGCTGTATTTCTGTCCGCATTGCCAGACGTATTTTGGCGACAACGTGCTTTACACCGTGCATATGGGTTGCCATGGTTACGACCAGCCTTTTCAGTGTAACGTCTGCGGCGTGCACTGCAGCGACAAGTACGAGTTCGCCTGTCACTTCACCCAGGGACAACACCGCAAGTGACACACACGTTTATCTATATCTCCCAAACCGGTATTTCTGCTTTCATCCAGGGAGGAAGTTGGGGTCAGAGGTCATTAATTGTACTCGCTCTCTGTTTTTTTTCATATATAGACACGCCCACTTTCTCTTCTGTTGTTTTCAGTCCACGCCCCCTCTCAGAGCTGATCTTGTTTACATATACATTGTCATTTCAGTGTCTTAAAGCTACACAGCCACTTTCATTTTCAGACACACAACCTAATTTAAAGGTCACACCCTCTTTCTGTTCAATGGCATTAAAGCCACACCCACCCAGATCATTTCCATCAAGTGTGTCATTTCAGTGAGATTTTCTGTGAGATTAATGCCACGCCCACGAAGAACCATCTGACTTTCATAAACAGGATGGAAATTAAAGGACACGCCCACCTTTTCTTCTACGTTCACTTGAAGGACACGCCCACATTGTTTCAACCGCTACAGCCAGTGTCATTTCCTATACTGTATCTAATTAAAAGGACACCCACACATTTCTTCTACAGCATTCAAGCAACCATGGTCTCAAAGCCGTGCCCACCCTGAGAGGGTTCTCATGTCACACCCACTCAGAGCCTGTCTTATTTCCATATGCAGTGTGTCGTTTAAAGGCCATACCCATTTTCTGTTCTATGGCTTTCAAGCCGTGCCCACTCAGAACAGCTCGTGATCAAATGTAGTACATTTAAAGACCACGCCCACTTTCTTTTCTGTATTCTGAAAGCCACACCCACTCAGACCAATTCCAATATTTATATTTAGCAAGTAACTGCAACACATTCTTCTGTCAAGCCACACCCACTCTGTCATATACAGTATGCCATTGTAATGACTACACGCCCATATTTTTTTCTGTGGTCTGAAAGCCACGCCCACTTATAGCTGCCCTAATTTTGATGTGTAATATATATTTTGAAGGTGAGAGAATTACACAGAACTGTTTTTTTTTCCCCTCCCACCTGTCCTGCATGATCCCAATACAAGCCCCGCCTATTTAGAGCTGCTCTCCTTCCATATACCGCATGTAATTAAAAAGCCACGCCCACTCAGCCTCTATTCTTCCATGTACAGTATTGATTTCAAGGACAGTCGTTAGTATTTATAGCCTTCAAACCAAACACAGAAATTATATTATTAATTATATCATAAAGAAAATAAACTTTCTTAACTTTATAAACTGAAAGTATTCAGTGTTTATACTAACGTTTCTCTGATCTGTTGGGAAATTTCTAATAAAAACAAAGTTATGTTGTTAATGAATTAAATTTTTTAATCTTTTTAACATTGTATTTGTAACCCAGTTTCATTTTAATTCCTTATTTTATTTCAGATTTTGTTATCAAACATCCACGATGTTACATGTTTATTTTAAAAGTTTGGAAAACTTTTTTAAAGCAGTTTTCAGTTCTATTAAATGTAGTGATTATAAACTGTGTGTGTGTGAGAGAAAGAGAGAGAGATAGGACAGTGAGGTTATGGGGTTGATGTAATATCTTCATAGTTTTAAAATAATTTGTGTTTAAAAAATGTTCACTGATATGAATTTTATTAGGATTTTACAAACTGATTAAAAAAAGTGGTTTGATTTATCTAGTGACATGACTTTAATCTCTAAATAAAAAAAAAAAATAAACCAGAAAGGAGAATTACAGAATGAAAAATACAAAAAAAAAAATTCAATAATTACAGTACCCTCCACAATTATTGGCATCCTTGTAAAGATTAGTAAAAAGGGTTGGGGGAAAATATCCATCTTTTGGTGAAGTCACTTCGTCTCACACTGAAAAAAACAAGAAAAAATCCAACCTTTAATTGAAAAATTTATTCAGAGAAAAACAACCCCTCCCATCAAGAAATATATTTTCAGCAAAAACATGTGCCACTATTATTGGCCCCCTGGAAATGATCATGAACACAATGTACCTGAAGCGTGTTTCCTGTGTAAATTGTCCATGCTTGAGTTGATTGGAGTGTGTAGAAACTTTCAAGCTGTAATCCATGACTTCCTGATTAACTGGGGAACAAATATGAGGCGACACACAGGCCAAATTCCCTCAACATCACCACGGGAAAGATGAGAGACACACAAACCCAGTGAGGGAGAAGTGTGTTGACCTTCATCAGTCAGGGAATGGGGATACAAAATTGCTACTCGCCTGAAAATGTCCATTTCCTATGCCCTGTTAGGGCAAAAATAAAAAAAGTGGACACCAACTGGAACTGTTCCACACTCACCTGGAAGAGGAGCTGAGCTTATTTTACCCCACGGACAGTGAGGAGGGTAAGAGAGGCAAAAAATCCTCAAAGGTCACGGTTAGTGAATTACAAGAAAAAGTAAAATCTTGGGGTTTCTGAGTCTCCAAAACCCCCATCAGACTCCAAGTTTGCGAAACACTATGACAACTTTGACTGGAACCGTGTTCTCTGGTCTGATGGAACAGAAATGGAGCTTTTTATTTGAACAATAAACACTCGCGGTGGGTTTGGTGTAAACAGAAGGACGGCGATAATGAAAAGAACACGATCCAAACTGTAAAATATGGTGGAGGTTCTGTGATGTTTTGGGGCTGTTTTTCCTCCAAAGGCCCTGAAACCTTGTTAGGGTCCACAGCATCATGGACTCCATGAAACACCAGGACATTTTAAATCAGAATCTGGCTCCTCTGACAGGAAACTAAAACCGGGTCGTCATTGGATCTTCCAGCAGGACAATGATCCAAAGTCCAAATCAACACTAAAATGGTTCAAGCTTCTGTCCTGAACATCTCAGGGAACTGAACCCCAGTGAAAACCTGTGGGCGGAGCTGAAGAGGAGAGAGCACAAGAGAGGGTCGAGACCCTGGATGATCTGGAGAGATTGTGTAAAGAGGAATGGGCTCAATGCCCCGCTCTGGATCTCCAACCTTATAAAATGTTACAGGAGAGACTCAGTGCTGCTTTACTGACAAAGGGGGTGTACAAGGTATTAACTGGTGTGTGTGTGTGTGTGTTACACGGCTTTAACTGCTGATAATCCAGGCCTATCAAATAAACACTGATGCACAATACTAGAGAGAATGAGAGGATGAGACAGAAAGAAAGACAGAGAAAGATAAACAGAGAGAAAGAGTCCCCCAGTGGGGCCTAAACATCACACTGCTGTAGTGTACACTGTAGTGAGGCTCTTATTATTTTCTTTCTTTCTTTATCAGAGAAAGAGAGAGAGAAGTAAAGAGGGAGAGAAAGAGTCTAATGGAAAATCCCTGAGGGAGAACAGAGTCCATTCATTCATCTCCATCATCTCTCCACCCTGGAGTGTATCAGCAACTCCTGACATACTGCGCACCGCATGCACACACACACACACACACACACACACACACACACTCAAACCACTACATTACATTAAGTGTACATAATGCATTGCAGGAACAAACTAACAAGACAGAAAGTGGAGGGGGGACTCCGCCCATCCCATTACATCACTCTACTGTTCATCAAAGGAACCACCGTGGGTCCACCACAGAGCAGATTTTATTCAGCCTGGTTGGTAGTTTTTGTCTTGGTGGCATCTTCTACATTACATTTTATACATTTTAATAAAACCAAAGCAAAGATGAGAACATAATTATAGGTTTTTAATTCTCTCTCTCTCTCTCTCTCTCTCTGCACTCCTTCCTTCTCAGTTACCATTAATCTCATTATGTCTCCTTCCATTTAGCAAATCAGACAATCATGTTGTGACAGAGATACGACTGTGACTCTCTGATATGACTGAGAGAGAGAGAGGACATTAATCCTGTTAGTTGTGTGTCCTGTGTGTGGAGACATTCTGCTGAATACATTATCAGCAACATCAGGTCACGTCTCCAGGACAACATGCTGGAAATCTTCCATTAGTCTTCTTCTTCTTCTTTATGAATGATCAATGCAATAGAAGTAATATAAATTACCCACGGAAAGTGATCAGTGCGGTAAAATATCATCAATGCTACACAACAAACAAGGCGGAAGTAACCAAACCTACAGACAACAAACAGGAAGTGAAGCAACGGTAAAAGAAAATGGCTCCCATCAAACAGTAAAGGAGTCAGGAGGAACAAAAACGACCCGTGGCAATCAATAAATACAAGTCGAGTCAATTTATTTGCACGGTGCTTTTAACAACAGATACTGTCTCAAATCATCATTGTGGAAAAATATAGAGTTTAAACATATAAACAAATAAATTTATCAGTTTAAAATCAATAAATGAAGCAGAGATAACAAAAATGACCCACAGTAATTATTAAAAGGGGGAAAGAAAATGAAATGACCCACACGAATTAATACAAAATGGAAGTAACAACAGTCACTAGTTCCAGTAAATAAACTAAGTGGAAATAAAAAAATTAGCAAAAAGAAAACTATCATAAGTAAGTAAGTAAATAAATAAATAGCGATGGCAATCAATAAGCAAAGCCATGATAAAAATGAACCACTGAAATAAAAAAGGAGATCAAAGTAACAAAAATGACCATCACTAATCACTAAATACAGTGAAACTAACAATAATAATCAGCACTAATCACTAAGTACAGTGAAATTAACGAAAAAAATGACAATGACTAATCACTAAATACAATGAAAGTGACTAAACTGAGTATCACTAATCACTAAATTCATTAACGCTAACAATAATAATAAGCACTAATCACTAAGTACAATGAAATTAACAAAATGATCATCACTAATCACTAAATCCAGTGAAAGTAACAAAGATTATAATCACTAATCACTAAGTATAGTAAAAGTAAAAAATGACAATAAGTAATCACTAAATACGGTGAAAGTGACAAAACTGATAACCACTAATCACTAAATTCATGAAAACTCACAATAATAAATCAGCACTAATCATGAACTACATTGAAATTAACAAAAATGACCACCACTAATCATGAAATACAGTGAAAGTAACAAAATGACAATGACTAATCACCAAATACGATGAAAGTGATAAAACTGATCATCACTAATCACTAAATTCATGAAAACTAACAGTAATAATCAGCACTAATCATTAACTACAGTGAAATTTACAAAAATGACAACTACTAATCATTAAATATAGTGAAAGTGACAAAAATGACAACACTAATCACTAACTACAGTGAAATTAACAAAAATGACAACTACTAATCAGTAAATACAGTGAAAGTGACAAAAATGACAACACTAATCACTAACTACAGTGAAATTAACAAAAATGACAACCACTAATCATTAAATACAGTGAAAGTGACAAAACTGATCATCAGTAATCACTAAATTCATGAAAACTAACAGTAATAATCAGCACTAATCACTAACTACAGTGAAATTAACAAAAATGACAATCACTCATCACTAAATCCAGTGAAAGTAACAAAAATAACAACCACTAATCATTAAATACAATGAAAGTAACAAAAATGACCAACATAATTACTAACTACAGTGAAATTAACAAAAATCACAACTACTAATCACTAAATCCAGTGAAAGTAACCAAGATTACAATCACTAATCACTAAATGCAGTGAAAGTTACAAAAATGACAATCACTAAATACAGTGAATGTGACAAAAGGACCATCACTAATCACTAAATACAGTGAAAGTAACAAAAATGACCACCACTAATCACAAATACAGTAAAAGTAAAAGATGGTCATCATTAACCATTAAATACAGTGAAAGTAACAAAACTGGTCATCAGTAATCACTAAATCCATTAAACCTAACAATAATATCCATCACTAATCACTAAATACAGTGAAAGCAACAAAAACGACCACGACTAATCTCTAAATATCCGTCAACCCTTTAATTCCCTTGCATTGTGGTCAGTTTTATTTCACACTGGCTCTTCAGTGATCATTTCTAAATGTGATTGTTGTTCGATTATTAAACTCCTGGGTCTCTGTTCGCTCCACAGTGCAGCGGCTCGTTAAATCAGACTTTCAGACACTGAACAGCCGGAACACTGAATAATGGAATATTACACCTCGTTCACTTCATCAGCTGAGGATGAGAGTGTTTATAAATGGAACTGGCTGTGTTCTGAAGCAGGAAGTGCATGAACACATTCCCTGGGATTTGTGTACGTTTGTGGTGATGCTGCTTTTTCTCTTTGAAGTCGTGGCTCGGTGCCACAGCAGCAGGTTGATTTCATTCCGGCCTCAGTGACACGGCCGCGGGTCACACTAATCACTTTAACCGCTGGCTAAACAAGACAGCTTAATTCCACTGACTCAATTAGCACGAGTAATGGAGGCTCTCTGAGGGCTCGTCCAATCAGACAAGAGTAATTACCCTGGAGGATTGGACACGACGCGTCCCTTCAAACAGAGGGAGAACCTGAGAACAATGATGATGATGATGATGATGATGACCACACTGTTTAATCACGCGTAATTAAGTCTGATTTTCCATCTATAAAGCCGAACGCTCAAACGTTAAAATTAATTCAGTTTCTCTAGAAAAAATCAAATCTGATTCTTCTTTAGTGTCCAAAACAGTGTGTTCTGATTGGCTGAGAGTGTTTTGGACAATAATACACACTAAGGTCAGTAAATCGTCAGTATTAGTCAGGCTGATGACTTTATAATTTCACTATCGTGATAAATTATGTCACAGTAAACTTTTCTGAGACAGAGTGAGAGAGAGACAGAGAGAGAAAGAGAGAGAGTGTGTGTGTGTGAGAGAGAGAGAGAGACAGCTGAGACAGACAGACAGACAGAGACAAAGTGAGTGTGTGTGTGTGTGTGTGTGTGTGTGTGTGTGTGTGTGTGTGTGTGTGTGTGT
>JAPFFA010000006.1:1740582-1751506 GCA_026153275.1 Sciades herzbergii | reverse complement strand
AAGGCCCTCGCCGGCCACGGGGCTCGAACCCGGACCTTCTTGCTGTGAGGCAACAGTGCTAACCACTACACCACCGTGCCGCCCACAGAGAGCTCTGATTTCTTCTTAAATCTATGTGTACACAACCACACAGCAGCTCTTTCACATTTTACGTGTGTGTGTGTGTTTTCGCAGCATTAGAGCTATGTTACTTCCGCCTACAGTGAAGTCACGTGCATTCCCGCTATAGTATGTTATTGCGCCCTCTGCTATCTAAACACAATTACAGCTACAAACAATTAAGAGATTACACAGCATGAGAATCACAATTCATTTTTTTTTTTATTTCACTGATTCATGATAAATTTGTATTGCAATTTATCTTCACACGATATATCGTTACGTGCCTAATTCACACACTTATACAGGATTATATAATAGAACATGATGTGGAAATAGTAATTGAAGTCTCCCGAGTTCACTGAATTCGACTTGTAGCTCAATTTTCACACACTGACCAATAAAATTAAATAAATAAATAAAGCACGCCCCCCTCAACTCAGAAGTCCTACTTGGAAATTCAGGATGGTTTTCTCAACCCTGAGTCCAGCAAGGGACATCAAATCAACATGGCCGCTCACACCATCAGCAGGAAACACTTCTGACCTTTGAGTTGGACTGTAGATACACGTATCGGTGAGTATCGCAGTGTATATACACTTCACTGAGCAGCTACAGGTCACACAGTTCATAGCTTATGATTTTAAAGCATATAAAAAGTTCTTTCTGTGGATTTCTGTCAAGTTTTTGCTGCACAGCTGTGCACGAGTGATGAAAAAGACGGTCCAGGGTGGACTGAGAAGCTTGTGAAAGTGAAACTGAATGACGGCTGACAAAGTGCTCGGAGCTTAGACTTCTGCCATGGAGTAAGTAAACATGATTTCTATTATTTACAGAACTCGCTGCCTCAAATCCGCACTACGCTGTTTTCTCTTTTTCCTGCTTCTTCTCCACTTCCTGCCTGCAGCTGAGGTGTGAATTTTGTCGCCGTCTTCAGCACTGCCATTTTGTGATAATTACATTTTTCTACCACCTCCTGAGGATTCATACAGAAAGCTGTGTTTTATGGATAATTATATACAGCATACAGCTTCTAATTCACACGATATAATCCTCATTTAACTGAAATTTATACTGTATAATGGAATTAACTGAGCAGCTCTCATTGTATGCATGTGAGATAATGAATAGTTGGTATCTATGTTTAAAGCGTTTCATCAATAGCAGGTATAATTATAGAAGTTATCAGAAGAAGAAGAATCGTTATACAAGATTGACATGTACAGGGAGAATTATGCAACAGGCTGTTAAATAAAAGATTAAATGTACATAATGTACAGTGAATAAAAGCGGGCCGAGTGCTGAGCCTTGAGGAACACCATGGAGCAGACTGAAATGGTTTGATCTCAGAGCAAAACTTGCTCTTATCACTAAAAGTTCTGAATCAGGTGAGGACACATTATTAATATTATTTAAAAAATTTGATTCAGAAATTGTTTTCATGAATTAAAAAAAGTCTCATTAAAATGTTCGTCAGAAAAATCCCCAAATGCCTCATTGCTTTATGGGTTAAATATTTATTAAAAAAAAAAAAAACTCATTAATTTACATGATGAATAGTTTTTTTTTTCTTTTTAAGCCAAAGTTGCATTAATTTGAGTTAAAAAAAAAAATGCATTTAAAAGTCTCATTAATTTATGTTAAAAAGTTGCTTGTGTGTTTTTTTTTTTAAAAGTCTCATTAATTTATATTTAAGAAGGTGGTTATTATTAAAAAAAAAACCTAAAACTGTGTGTTAAATTATTTTTCTAGAAATGTAAACATCTCGGTTTAGGTGTTTGTTGTGTAATATTTCCTCCAGCTGTCACTGAATAACCTCACGCCAATTATAGGATTTTAAAGCGTCTGTATGTTACCTGGTCAGAATCATTGACGGTGATCTTCAGCCCTCTCAGGATTTCTCCCTCAGGAGGATGTTCACACATCGTCAGCTCAAACCTGTCCTGTTTGCCGATCTCACCGTAAAACGTGGGCGGATGGTTGTTCAGATCCACCACACGGATGGTCACCACCGTCACGGCCGAGTCCAGCAGCTCGTTCTCAGGCCCCACCTCCGAGGCCTTGTGTCAAAAAATATTAAACATTTTTCTTATTACTGAATAAAACTCTGTATTTGTAGCCGACCGTGACGTATTCACAACAACGATATGCCTCCGAGTACCTTAACTTTCAGCTCGTATAACTCATTTTTCAGCTGGACAGGATATGACATCAGAATGATGGAACCGCTCGAGCTGTTGATGCTGAAGGAGCCGTCACTTCCTGTTGGGGTTGCAGCGAAAAATCAACAATGAGGACAAATGGAATTTGTTAAAATATGTCTCATAGAGACAGAATAAAAATCAAACAGACGTTGGAAAAAATAAACCTTGGATCAAAGTAAGAAAAAAATTCATTATAATAATTTTTAAACTTACAACGTTTGTCAAATACGACCAAAAGAAATAAACAGAAATTGACTTTTATAAGTTGATGCAATGTTAATAAAAATTTTTAAAAAGTGTATACAGGAATAAAAACTGGGGTCATCTATGATTACCATATTATAATATGATTATAAATAATAATGAGTGTATTATAATGACCACAGTGTTAATTACCATTTACGAGAGAGTAATGAATAGGGTTGGGGTGGTTCTGATCCCCATCTTTAGCCGACACGGTGAAGATTTCCGAGCCCTGAACACATGAAGGGTAAATAAAGGTCAGTTAGAGAAATCTGTTTTCTTTACAGTTACACTTTACACTATTATTACTGGACGTTTTAGCCGAATGTGACTCCATGCTGTAGGAGGTTCTAGTAGACCAGCACGCTCCCTGGTGGCTGCTGTGGGAATGACAAGTCAGCTGGTGAAAAGTGTGAAGCAGATGCTAACGCTAATGCTAACGAAAGCAGACAGATGAAGCTGATTCTACAATCAACTGCACACTGAAGCTCCTTTCACACACCAAACCTGTTACTGTGTGAGCTAAAAACAACGTAGGATCGATCACAAATTTTCATTCCTACTCAGTCGCCCATAAGATTAAAGTCACAGGTGTGCCGTTTTCCTACCCGAGTGTATTTAATGTCAACTTCGCAAGTCTTCAGTGTAAAACATGCGAGATCGGATAGTGATCTATAATTCACTCCGATTTGTATCAGATTGTGTACGTCACAATATCACTACATCATTTACGTCACGATCGTCACAACCTGCCAATCCAGTGGTTCTGATTCTGACCGAAGCCATGCCAAAGAAGAAGAAGAAAAAAAAAGAAGACTACCGTTAATGTTACTCAGAGATTAACGTCTCTACTTTACCGTCTTGCTTCCATTCTGTCACGACACCCTTACAGCATAAATTAACGGTTTTCAGGGCGAGTGTGAATGAGGTGTCAGTTAAAAAAACAGTCTTTTACTGGTTGAGTGAATTGGGTTGGGTGCGACCAGTGCTGTGTGAAAGAGTGCTCTCAGAGTTGCGACTCGCTATCCAATCCCATTCACTGTAGCGTCAGAGACACCGGATCAGGACTTGCATTTGGACGAGGCTGAAGTTGGAAAATCCTCACTGGCCCTGTTCACACCTGGCATTAACACCTGTCATTAACACCTGTCGAGATGTGAAGCGCTCACACCTGGTGTTATGAACGTGTCTCCAGTGAGCACTCGTGATCAGAATTTGGACATCGTTTCTGGAAAAGGAAGGCTTTACATTTATTACATCAGTCTTCTGCTGTATTCACGTTCAGGCAGGAACGTCCCTCGAATCATATCTCGTGCACCTTTATGGACTTTTAATCAGTCAAATGATCAGCTAATGAAATGTATAAATGAATGAGAGATCAGATGACGAGATGCTGAAAAGCAGCTACTGTTGTCTCCTCTGTTACAGCGTCGTCTTTATCCATTAGCCTCGCAGCAGCACTATTTCCACATGATCTCGCAGTTTCCTCATCACAGTCGATTAGTCGGTCGTTTGTCGATGTCCGAGATGCATCGAGACGCCTCCACTACAGACGGAATGAGGCCACGTGTCTCATCCCACCTCTGAATGTAGTGAGGGATCGGATCACAAAGCGTCTTCGAGACACTGGATCTCGTTCACGTGTTCCTGTTCTTAACGCCATCCGTTTACAGTCCGATCACCCAGGACGTGCGTTACTTCCAGGTCTGAACAAGGCTCCTGTAGACATCGAGTTTCCACACCACGCCACACTCTCAGGTTGAGCTCAGCTCACAGCTCGGCCCCATGACACAGTTTAAGCGCTAACACACTGTTAAATACTGTAACACGACCCACAGGTTTATTATTTTCCACATTTAATGCGCAGATTTATTTACTTTGTGTTAAATACTGTAATCTGAAACGGCACCAAAGCTGGAAGTGTATAACGTGTCGCCCGAAACTCGACAAACATCCCAGTCCTGAATCAGTTTTTACTTTATGTAAAAGAAAAGATGACGACTCAGATGAGTTCCTTTGTGGTCGAAAATTAAGATTCATCCAACCCTTAATAGATACCGGAGTGTAAATTTACACTAGAAGAAATTATCCAGGGCCAGAAATACCAGGAATTGCAACATGATTCCAAAAGCGAGCGTATCAGCATGAGATCAAACTATTAGTACGAGACCAGGTCACACTGTCACTTCGTATTAAATCAGCTCAAGATTCAGCGTAGCTTTTATACGTTGAATCATTGATCGCATATCAAAGTGTTTCAAACACAGATTTATAAACGAATTGATTTATCTTTTTACTGTGCCATATAGATAACGTTAGCATTTAATTTCATGTGCTGCTGTTGCTAATAATAATAATATACGTACAGGCTCGGACACTTCATAAACGTATCCGAAGTACGGCGTTCCCACAAAAGTCGGAGGCGTGTCCTGGGCATCGAGAACATTAATCGTGATAGTAGCTGATGATGTCATCACCTGGTGTTTCCCATTATATTTCCCTCCACCGTCCTGAACACATCACAAAATAAATTACACAAAGATTAAAACACACAGCAGTGTTACTGTCACAAGTGTTTTATTCCTCTTATTCCACAGCAACTCGCCAAATGTAACGATTTTTATTGATAAAAAGTACACTGTCGTTCTTTAATCCATTTATAGTTCCATTTCATGTTGAACGCCCACATAAGTTCATTCCTGCTCTCGATTACGTTATAGCAGCGATAAACAGTCGTTCCCTCACCAGCCTCTTATTTTCTCTTCAGCTTCACTTGCTCCATAAACACATCTCTCCTCACAGAAAACTGACCCGTTACTATAGAAACGGTAATGTTTTACGTATAGAACGAGCGCATTAATATAAATCCGCACTTCTGTCAGAGCTGCTGTTCTAGAAAATGAATCAACACCTTCTGACCAGAGTCCAGAACTCAATGTTCTTATAAAATCACATGCATTTTTTCATCTTCCTCACTTCTGTTTGCAGATATTATTTAATTTTTGTTTCTATTTATTTACTGCTTATGTTATTTCTGCTATGTTATAATTTTGGGAAACCGTAACCAAAACAGATTTTATTTATAATTCAGTGTTTAAAGTCGTATGGTGTGTTTTGTATAAAGGTCACCTTGGCTACCACGGTGATGAAGTGTGTGCTGGAAGTCTCGTAGTCGAGAGACACGCCCGCTTTGATACGCAGCACGCCACTGTGACCATCGATGGTGAACTTGGTTTTGGGAGACGTCTGAAAGAACAATTCATATGTAATGACAGGATTTAGTCTGTTAATTACAGAGCAGAAGCAAAATCAGCAGCAGCAGCAAGTAATTAATTAACAATCCTCAGAAACATACAAGTTACTAATAATCACCAAATATTAATCAGGGAATAAAATAAATATTAATAAATAATAATTAATGACCAGCAGAGGCTTTGGAAAAATAATCAAATTAATTAGTAACAAACTAAAGGAATTATATTAAGAATTACTTAACATATTCATGAAAAATCAAATCAATTAATCATCATCATCATCATCATCATCATGAATAACAAACCCAACTCTCTGCAGGAACAAAATAAATTCATAATGAATCCATGAATAATAAGTGTTGCCAGGCAAAACAAACCTCGCCCGGTAGCACTTATGCTGAATATGAAGGAAGATATCATGAAATAAATCGGTCCCCTATGGGTCCATGTGGCTCCTGCTAATAAATAAAATAGTTTTCTGATCCCACGTCCGTACAGTAAATGCAGCATATATTTTTACTCTATGAGGCAGTAGCCACAAAAATGAAGCGTAATCCAAAAATGAACAATTTAAAAATCACAGAAGTAAAATATACCAAGTGTCTGTACTTTGTATTATTCGACTCTTCCCTCTTACAGTTTTTGAAACAAACTTCCGAACCGAGGCTGAAATACACACACGCTGTCACCACGACCCGAACTCTTATTTCCCAGAAATGGCCCGGCGCTAGAGCTCAGTGGAACGCACTTTCCCAATGTAATAAGCGTAAACGTCTGAAAGTGATTTCTCTAGTCTAGTCCATTCATTTCGAACGGTGAACCAAATTGTATACACTCACCGGCCATTTTAATAGGAACACATGTATGCGCGACTGTTACATTCTTACAGCACGATGACATAGCAGCTAGCGCCTCTATATGAGGCAGTAAACACAACAAAAACGATTTTGACCTTTTGGTGACCTTGACTGGATGACCCTCAAAATGTTGGAGGTTCTATTTGAGACCAATGACCATCTATCCTGAAAGTTTCATAAAGATTGATCCAACCGTTCTCCCGTAATATCATTAACAAAAAAAACAATGAAATCCCACCGAAAACAATACTTCGCCCCCGCTGGACTCCGCCCCGGGTGAGGTAATTATCCAATGAATAAATGAGCTTTTAATTAAACAATCATGAAAACATTTTTTTTTCTGGAAAATAATATGTGTCGTACTGATTAATAACGATCTTAGGCTTAATAATTATTAATAATTAATATAAATTATAAACAATAAATAAATAGCATTATTATTATTATTATTATTACTACTACTACATTTGTTTAATAATATCCCAACATTTTTGGATCAAAATCTGTGGATTCAAATAAAAATAAAGTAACAATTGTACTGCGTTGGAGCTTTTTGATGCTTTATGAATGTTTGTAAATGTTTATAAAGCAGCGTCAACCAATTACACAGGAAAACACAGGCAGATATACAGAATTTACCAGAACACACTGACGCCGAGTTTCTAGAAGGTTCTCTCTCTGTGTGTGTGTGTGTTTTCCAGGCTTAGCACTCAGCACCACGCCCCAAATGTGATTGAAATTTAATCCAGTAAAGCAGCAGCGCATTTCCTGATGGCCTTCTGTGATGATGATGATGATTTAATCTGACTGGTTAAATTCAGATTTAATTCATTTCACATTCAGCAGAGAAATGGCTCAGATACACAGAGTTACTGTTAGCACCCTGACGTTGATTATTTTCCTATAACAGCACGTCCCCGTGCGTTTTATTCCTCTTACACCACAGCAGCTTACCGACGCTGACAATTTTTATTTATTAAAGAATGACATTGTACTTTTAGCCATTTATAGTTACAGTTAATGTTGTAGAAATAAGTTAGTTCCTGTTCTTGTTCACATCGTAGCAGCTATAAACAGATGTTTAAACTCCTCTCTGTCCTGAAGAGGTCAGAAAACTTAATATTACAAAGCTATGGCGAGGTTTTACAGAAAAATTCACCATAACAATTACACACATTTTACATTTGTCCTGGACACGCCCCTGTGAAAGAGCTGTTACTATAGAAACGATAACACAAGAACGAGGGCATTAATATAAACCTGCACTGCTGTCAGAGCTGCTGTTATAGAAAACTAATCAACACCTACCCTTCTGACCAATCAGAGACCAGAATCTGTGAAAATGGATAAAATATTCTGCTCAACAGCTACTGATGGAAATTAAACTGAATATTTTCATTTAAGTTGAAGACAAAAATAACCTTTTTAGACAGGGTTTGTAAAGATGTAAATATTTTCTGGCTCATGTCTTTACTTTTGATTAAACGTATCTGGGAGCTTGATATTTAGTCCGTAACAAAGTGACTAAATAGGCCAACACTGGAAATGTTAGCAAAACAAATTATTAGAAAATTTAGAAATCTACAAAATGCTTATGTTGGTGGTTCAGTAAGAAAAAAACCTCAACATCCTGATATTTTTAATGCTGTCGAAAATAATCAGGGCTCAGCATTAACGATAGTCCGACTGTCCAGGACAACCAAACGTTTGGTCTGGACAAGTGAAATCCGCATATGCCTGTCCAATGGGATGAGTTGGATATTAGTTGAAAATCAGAATTTTGAAAGGAATTATTCCAGAGTTACTGCAATAAAATTCCAACAAAACCAGTTCAGTCCCCTCAGTGATCCAGCCGTGTTATTGTTTTACAAAGTTCCGGGGAAGCCAAGTACAGTAGGTGTGTGTGTAAAAATAACCATGGTATAATATCCAATTCTAGATTATTATCCCCCGCCCAAATGAAGTTTGGCGGATATAGAAACGGGTTCAGTTTGTCCATCCGTCTGTCCTGTCACATTTTTGTTTCCGGGCCATACCTTTAAAACTACTGAAGATGTCTTCATGAAACTCTGTATACATAATCAAGCAACATGTGAACTGGTGCCTTTTGCAATTTTGGATTTTTGAAAAAAATTTTGATTTTGACTTGGTTTCTAAGAGCGATGTTGGTTTCCGGAGCATATATCCAAAACTATTCATTATCTGGAATTGACGCTAGGTATACATGTTAACATGGTGATGTAGATTTGCCTTTTCATACTAAAAAAATTTGAGAAATTTTAATTTTTCATGTTTCCATGGAAACAATTTCAGACTTGGTCTCTCAGGTTAGTCTTAGGGGCAGGTTGTGTTTCTGGAGCAGAACTTGAAAGCGATGGGTGGTTTGGTGTTGAAAGTTGGTAAATGTGTTGAGTCAGTAATGTATTTGTGCCTTTGACACTAAGAAATGTGAGAAATGTTAATTTTTAGCTCCCCTGGACCAAAGGCCCGGTGGGTTTATTATGCCGTGGGCTGCTGAGGTCGGTGTAAAGAGGTTGGGTTGGTTTCCTGCAGCACGACTTGAAAAACGTGACAAATAATATCTGGAAACTTGGTGTATAGTTGGTATACAGGGCGGGGGTATAGATGACTCGGTCTTGTTGTTAGATTTTCATCGAAATCAGAGAAATGGCGAACTCAATAAAATAAACATCTGTGGTGAATCTTTATTTCATTTCATTCGGACTTTCAGTGTATTTTTCTTCTGTATGATTCACATTTACATTAACCATCACAAACATGGTAAAATATTTCGGGGGAATTTTACGACAGTAAAAGCCGAACTCACTCACGGTTTGTTTTCATTCACAGGAGTGATTCTGTCCCCTTTATTATGTCCAACTCATTTTCTTTAAATTAATTTATACTTCAGGTTTTACTGGATTAATCAGGATTTTACTTTATTTCCTCCAGAAGCTTTGCATGCAGGTGAGTCGAACTCTTAAACCTGCAGATCAGCTAATGGGTTAGAACACACACACACACACACACACACACCATAATGGGGCTTTGGATAGTTTCTGTTTATTGTTAAAGTTGGAGTTTTATTGAAAAATTATAAATCATTAAAGCATAATGATGATCATAACTATACCTGCTTTTTAATAAAACTTTGTTAATCACTTTCCTTTCACTGAACTCGTAAATACACCAGAATAAAAAGGTTATGGTCAGGACGAGTGAAAAATCTCCCTGCTTGTCCAAGTGGATGAGTCCATTAAAGAGGTAATGTCGATCCCTGAATAATTCCACCTTATTTTTGTTTAGAAATCTCATTTTAATTTTGACAGATTTTGAGGTTTATAATCTGACCTGCAGGAAATATGTGACACTTCCTCCAGAACCGAGATCTTTATCCACAGCTCGAACTTGAAAAATGCTGCGTCCCGCCTCCATATCCTTCAACACAACACATTAATGCATTAACACACACACACACACACACACACTTTACATAAACACAGGACTGAATCTTCAGGTTGTTGATTTCACTATGAACATATTGCAAAATAGCAAAGAAAAAAGTCCATATTTATACATTTTCAATTCTATCATCATCCACTTTACGCTACAGCTTTCTTTCTGAAAGCAGCTGTAATTAAAGCTGTTTGCTAGCCCCGCCCCTTTAGCTTTATGATATTTAAAATAGACAGATCACAGATGAATCAGTCCGTCAGGTGAAAGCGGATCAGTACAGCATGAAGTCAAGAATATAACCTTCCTGACCTCAGGGACATTGACGATGTAGGGCAGGCTGAGAAACTCGGGCTTTTCATCGTTAACATCCGAGACAAACACGCGCACTTTCTCCACCACCTGAGGAAACAAAAACAGCTGCATCTCAAACATCAGCCCTGCAGTGACCTTTACTACACTGCGATTACTCAGGATTTAAATAGCAAACATTCTACACTGTAAAAAAGCCTCACAGTGCCCGACATTAAGTTCATTTACAGAAGCATCAAATACTGTTCAGAAAGATGAGCGCTCCATAATTCAAATTTAATAATGATTTATAAAACGATTAAAAAAAACCCCTCAACATCTGTCAAAGAGAAAAACGTGACATGTATCCAGCCGTTACCTTATTCCTGCCATCAGTGATGCTGACCAACATCATGATTTCATCTTCAACCTGGATATGAAACACAAATTACAGTGGTGCTTGAAAGTTTGTGAACCCTTTAGAATTTTCTATATTTCTGCATAAATATGACCTAAAACATCA
>JAPFFA010000006.1:1315799-1326778 GCA_026153275.1 Sciades herzbergii | reverse complement strand
GCGGTCGCAAGCCAAGGTGGGCGAGGCCATGAATACTAATTTTCGAAGTGACGCAAGTTCGTATGGCTTTTTCAGATTCGCTTGTTTTTCCGACTGTTTTCTTTCATAAGCTAATACAGGGAATGGGAGCAGAATTACATTTTCACATGCAGCATGCATATGCAACTCCGAGTGAACTATGGTATTTCAAAAAGATCCAGTATTAAACGTTTTTGGTGGAAGGGCACCTTTAACTTTTTTTTTTTAGTGCAGGTAGATCATTTTGACCTGGTTATTTTCAGCATGCGAGCTACTTGTAAAAAGTGTGAGCACCCCTGGTGTAGATGCTCTGTAACGGAGTGTAACATGTCTATAGCAGGATTTAAGTTTTAGCTGCTCTGTAACAGAAGCGGAATGCTATTTTGCGATACAGTCGCTCTGTAACAGGACATGAGGTATAAAAGTGCTCTGTGCAGGTGTAACTGCTCTGTAACAGGCTATAACTGCTCTACAAGCAGGTATAAGTGCTCTGTAAGAGACGAGTTCTTTTTCTGACACAGTATACGGAATTGTTTTTCCTCAGGCTGTGTGTGTATCTCTCCGTGTTTCTGTTTATCTGTTTCCACCAAACCATGCAGGGAATTCTTCACAGGAAATCAATCCAAGGTGTGTTTCAGAGCAGAAGACAACGATCCGGCCCTCACACTGAGGGAGCAAAAGTCTCAAACACACCGCGGGTCCGACCGAGACGGTCCTACAGAGCCCCTGCGTCCTTCCCTGTGTTCTCTGTATAAACTGTTCTGTGAATCTCAGTGCTGATTCACACACAGCGACAGTTAGAGAATAACGACAAGATGGAAAACATTGCTGAGAAATAATTAACGGTTTGGTTCACTTTGGATCAGAAAAGCTGAAGGATTTCAGACACTTCGACTAGTGAAGCAGGATGTGGATCACTAATGACAAAAACAACCGTTAAATACATTTTCTAGACGAGTGTAACCAGGTCTAAAGAAATGGGGTTGAAGGCTGGTCGGGTTAAAATTTAGTGTAAGTGGGCGGGGTTTGGCGCAGGGTGAGTGTACAGAGGGGCTGGGGTGATTTGGTATAGCAGAACAGAGGAAGAGGGAAAAGTGTGAAACTGAGATCAGTGTAATAGTCCTGTCTGAACATGTACAGCACAACTGCTTTCTTTAGAGTGTGTGTGTGTGTGTGTGTGTGTGTGTGTGTGTGTGTGTGTAAGGGATGTATTGTGTGTGTATTGTGCACTCAGTCTCTTGTTTTAACTCTGATGTCTGGTATGTCTATGACCTCATCACCAAACCAGATTCGGTTTTATCCTGGCATTAAACACACTGAACGCTGACACACTGTCGGAGTGTGTGAAACTGAGACCAGGGCATTATATATATACGCGCGCACGCACGCACCAAACTCCTAACACTCTGATCTATTTTTAATGTGATGTGTTGAACTAATATTTACAGAACTGTGTCATTTAATTTGTGTGTGTGTGTGTGTGTGTGTAGGTGGGGAAGGAGACGGTGCAGACTACAGAGGATGCCATCATGAAAAGAGACATGCCTCCTGCCTTCATAAAGTAAGCGCCATCAACCTACACACACACGTGTATGTAAAAATTTGTTTTAAAAAAGGCCTTTCCCGACTTTGTGAACACTTGGTCCTCGGTAAGATATAAATACACACCATGTGTGTTTCTCTGTTTTAGTTGAGGTAAAGGTTAGGAATGGCATGTTAAGTGCCGTGTGTGTGTGTGTGTGTGTGTGTGTGTGTGTGTGTGTGAGAGAGTGAGTACATGTGTATGGATCAAAGACACTGTGCCATTGTGAACAGCGAGGTCATTAACGAGGTCATTTACCTGCAGCTCGATGTTGTTGTGTTGTATGTTTGATTGTAGAGCAGTAAGAGTAAAATCTGACGTCATGTTTATGTACAGTAGATTAATATTATAATCATTAAAAAAAGAACAGCAAGCAGGTGTCAGATCTTTGAGTAAATCTGTGACCCAGGTATGGTGATGGGTTCTTTAACCGAGCACAGTGTTTATTCTTGTGTGTTTTGAGCATGAAACATAAAATGTGAAGAATAATTGAACTCTGTGTGTGTGTGCGCAGAGTGGAGAATGCGTGCACTAAGCTGGTCCAGGCAGCTCAGATGCTGAAGGCCGACCCATACTCCGTCCCGGCGCGGGATTATCTCATCGATGGCTCACGCGGCATTTTATCAGGAACCTCTGACCTGCTGCTCACCTTTGATGAGGCTGAGGTTCTCTCTCTCACACACACGCACACACACACACTCAGTCAGTCTCACTTTAATTCAGTGAAGCTCACTGACATGCTGCTGTTTCTCAGGTGCGTAAAATCATCCGTGTGTGTAAAGGCATTCTGGAGTATCTGACCGTTGCTGAAGTGGTGGAGAGCATGGAGGATCTGATCACATACACCAAGAACCTGGGACCAGGTCTCTCTCTCTCTCTCCTTTCCTTTCCTTTCTCCGCCGTATATTTAGATATCAAACCGAAGCAGTTATTTGAGGAAATAATTAGATTTGGTGTATATACACACACTTAGTCGAGTATAAAGCCGCACTCCGTGAAGCTCGAGCCGTTAACTGTTGGTTGGTCAGATTCAGTATTAGACTTTAAAATAATCTCGGTTTATTTCCTCACCATCCTGATCTTAAATACGTTTAATACAGATCAGGTTTTTTACCCAGATCTGGATCTGATCCGTAAACTCGGATATGAAAGAGGTGTGAATCAGAGTTTCGGTTTGGATCGCTGTAAGACGATCAGTTGTGTGTCAGATTTAAACTATAACGTGGTGAAGTGACGGTTTATTGGTGAGCTGCAGCGTTTCTACAGTGTGCTGAGGCTTTCGAGCGAAACATCACCACAGTGTTACTGTGTGTTTAGGCATGACGAAGATGGCGAAGATGATCGACGAGCGGCAGCAGGAGCTGACTCATCAGGAGCACCGCGTCATGCTGGTGAACTCCATGAACACGGTGAAGGAGCTGCTGCCCGTCCTCATCTCAGGTACCTCCACCCGTCTGGTGCTCCCTCAGCTCAGGTACGTCTGCAGGCCTGTAACATCTGGATGTGTGTTTGTAGGAATAAAGATCTTTGTGACGACGAAGACGGCTCAGAGTGCCGGGGTAGATGAGGCGGTGAAGAACAGGAACTTCACTGTGGAGAAGATGAGCACGGAGATCAACGAGATCATCCGAGTGCTCCAGCTCACATCCTGGGACGAAGATGCCTGGGCCAGCAAGGTGCGTGCGTGCGTGCGTGCGTGCGTGTGTGTGTGTGTGAGAGAGAGTGAATGGTTTCACTGTTTTTATCCCTCGCCCAAACAAAGTTTATAGAAACGGGTTCCATCCGTCCAGTCACGTTTTTGCTTCTGGGCCGTATCTTTAAAACTACTGAAGAGATCTTCATGAAACTCTGCATACATATTAAGCAACATGTGAACTGGTGCCTTTTGCTATTTTGGATTTTTGAAAAAAATATTTTTCAAATTTTTACATAGAAAATAGATTTTGACTTGGTTTCTAAGAGTGATGTTGGTTTCCGGAGCATATATCCAAAACTATTCATGATACGGATTTGAAACTCGGTATACATGTTAACATGGTGATGTAGATGTGACTTTTCATACTAAAAAATTTGAGAAATTTTAATTTTTCATGTTTCCATGGAAACAATTTCAGACTCGGTGTCTCAGGTTAGTCTTAGGGGCAGGTTTTGTTTCCGGAGCAGAACTTGAAAGCGATGAGTGGTTTGGTGTTGAAAGTTGGTAAATGTGTTGAGTCAGTAATGTATTTGTGCCTTTGACACTAAGAAATGTGAGAAATGTTAATTTTTATCTCCCCTGGACCAAAGGCCCGGTGGGTTTATTATGCCGTGGGCTGCTGAGGTCGTGTAAAGAGGTCGGGTTGGTTTCCTGAAGCACGACTTGAAAAATGTGACAAATAATATCTGGAAACTTGGTGTATAGGGCGGGGATATAGACGACTCTGTCTTCTAGGTTTTTTTCCCCTTCTGTTTTTAATATGTAAACTTTTTATATTTTCCTTTTTTCTTCTTCTGTTGTTCTACTGTAGAAGGTAAGAGCCGCCCCCCACCTCAGCATGCTGTTAATAGCTTTTGGTTTTGCAGAAACATTTATGGTGTGTGTGTGTGTGTGTGTGTGTGTGTGTGTGTGTGTGTGTGTGTGTGTGTAAGGCTGTACATTATGCTCACTCCTCTGAGGACAGTCTGCCAGCAGGCAGTGTGCCTCACAAACACACCAAGCACAGAATAATCTTGGGGGCATGCTGTTGGAGGAAAATAATCAACAATGGAGTGGTGTGATGCAGATGTGTGTGTGGTTTTTGGAAAGTGTGCAGTGTGGTTAAAAAAAGGCACACATTCTCCGAGTTTATTGTCGACAGGAACCAAAGCAAATATTTTAAAAATGGCAGTGGGCTGGAATTTACCTTTTAAGGATTCGAACCACAAACACGCTAAAGCAGACTGGGGGATGATGTCACTGCATCCGAGCACAGAAATATAATATATTAAATAAAGAAAGGATCTTCATGTGACATATTCCATGTATGTGTGTGTGTGTGTGTGTGTGTGTGTGTGTGTGTGTCTTATCTCATGCTGTGTCCGTGTGTCTTATCTGCTACCAAGTGTGTGTGGTTCAGATGAACCGCAGCTGAAGCTTTTGTTTGCCTAAAAAGGAAATTAACTGCTCATCTGCACACACACACACACACACACACACACACACACACACACACACACACTATATCCTGCAGACGTTTGAACTCAGGTTTTCTCAATTCCATATGAACTAGTCCTCATCTTTTGGACTCCTCCTCCTCCTCCTCCTCCTCCTCCCCCCAGTGATCATCTCGACTGATTCCTCCTGCTCACGCCTGTGGTGTGACATTTCTTCAGTTCCCCGTTCACACCTTTTACTTCTTATCTACAACTTGTTTCTGTGTGATGAAGAAAAACGTGCAGCCGTGGTTTCAGCTTCTCCTGTCCTATATGAGCTCTCATTAAACATGTATAGAGACATTAAGAAGGAAAGTAAAGCTTGGCAGGAAGTCGTAGAGACCGTTGGCGTGTAGCTGGTATGGTTAGCTCGCTTTGCTAATCTATTCTGAGAACGAAGCAGTAGCACATAAACCACAGAATTGATTATCACACGGATTACATACAGCCTCATTTAATTTATCGTTAACTCTTGAGCTTCAGGAGCTACGACTGTTTCTCATCTGAACAAGAAAAAAAAAAAAAAAGCTGGACAAGCCACGCCTACATCCAACAATAACAGCAGCAACGACACGCCCATGAGCGACTTGTGGGTTGCTATAGTGACACGCCGTGCCCTGATCTGATGTTCGTCAGTGTAGCTTTTATAAATAGTTGTAAATATTTCCAGTTTTAGGGAAACGTAATCATTCACACGTGCACGTCAGTCAGAGGACCGGTGACGCTCGAGTGGAATCGAGTTGAACTTTAGCTGCCTGGTTTGTGGGAGAGTTGCTGGTTAACAAGCATGTGGTTGTGAATAAAAAACCTCAGATGCTCTGCATGTTAAAGGTTATGGAGTGTTTTACACACACGGAGTGATGTACTGTGCGTGATTTTTATTTTTATTTTTATTTCACCTTCTTTAAAATGTTGCCTAATGACTTGAGGACACGGCATCATCAGATGGCACGGATCCAGACCTGATGATGATGATGATGATGATGTGTGAACGTTTGTCCTCACTCTCCTCTCGTCTCTCTGAAGGACACGGAGACGATGAAGCGAGCTCTGGCACTCATCGACTCGAAAATGGCTCAGGCAAAGAACTGGCTCAAGGACCCCAATGCACCTCCAGGTACACACCCACACACACAAGTAAGGAGATGCCGTCCGGTACACATGTTTATTCATGGTGTGTGTGTGACGCAGGAGAGGCTGGAGAGCAGGCCGTGAGGCAGATCCTGGATGAAGCAGGGAAAGTGGGTGAGCTGTGTGTGGGTAACGAGAGGAAGGAGATTCTGGACACAGCCAAAGGTCTGGGACACCTGACTGACCAGGTCGCAGATCTACGTGCCAGGTAACGCAAGCACGTACGCAAAATGACAGACCTGCGGCGTCGTGGGCCCCGCACCCTCAGACCTGCGGCGTCATGAACCTCTTTTTCCGTTTCACCATCCCGATTCTCATCATTGCGGCGCTTTCACTCATTTAATGCTCCATTTATTGATGCAGTTCAAGAATTTATCAAGAGAAGAAGAAAAAACCTCCAATAACCTGGTTGCATAAGTATACACACCCCTTAACTCACACTTTGTTGCACCATCTTTAGCTTGTAATTCATGACCCAGTGGTTTTGCCTCAGAGTCTCCCAGCAACTTCTTCAGCACATCTTCACTTGTTCATTTTTTTTTTTTTATTCCTCTCTTCCTCCCGAATCTGCTCCGCGAGTGGATCTCCTGAACACAGCCTTCTTTGAGGAATTCCACAGGTTTTAGATGGGATTTTGGTATTTATAGCTCTCCTCTGTCTTGACTCCAGCCTCAGTCCTAGCTGAGTGAAAAGAAGCAGCTCCATAGCATGATGCTCCCACCACCACGCTTCACCGGGGCTATGGTGTTCTTTAGGTGATGAGCTTCTTGTTTTTACGCCCAACGTATCTTTTATTTAGAATTGCATCCAAAAGGTTCTACCTTGGTCTCATGAGATCATGACACATTTTGTTGAGCTTGGATGCTCCTGTAGGTTCCTCAGCAGCCTCCCTGATGATAACTTTCATCCTGTTCTCGGTGGCGTAACTGGTGCTCCATTTTCTCCACTTGTCGATGATGGACTTCAGTGTTCCATGGTGCATGTAATGTTCTGGACGTTCTTTCGTACCCCTCACCTGATTGAAACGTTTCCACAGTGAGATCCTTTGTAAGATCTTCAGCTTCAGCAGTTGGATGAAACCAAGAAGATGTGAAGAAACTCTGAGAGGAGCAGCTGAGCTTTATTCGGAGTTGATCAGATTCAGTTCAGTAATGATGGGTGTGTGATTATAACCTTTTGAACATGATTGGTTCATTTGGAGCACAGTCATATGACCCATGATAAAAGGGTGTGTATACTTTTGCAGCCAGGTTATTATACTTTTTTTTTTCTTTTTTTTTTCTATTTGTTTTCCCACTTCAGTGTTTTTGGTTAGATTACATTAAAGGTAGAAAAAGAGCCGACATGCTGCGTGTGTGTGCGCTGCAGGGGTTCTGGTACGAGTCCGGTGGCCATTCAGAAAGCACAGCAGGTTGCTCAGGGGCTGGACATGCTGTCTGGGAAAGTAGCGAACGCTGCAGATAAACTGGAGGCCATGACCAACGCCAAAAACACACTCGCCAAGAAGGCAGAGGCAGCACAGGTCTCTCTCACTCACACACTACAACCTTACAGAAGAGTGTAACACATCAACAACATGGAGATTCAGACAAAAGCTCTGTCTCTCAAATCTCGTGTGTGTGTGTGTAGGCCTGGTTAGCTGACCCCTCCTCCGGCCCTGAGGGGGAGGACCATGTGAAGGCCGTTCTTGCCGAGGCTCAGAACATCGCGGCTCTGTGTGACGATCCGCGTGAATACGACGACATCCTGCGCAATGTGAATGAAATCGGCGCTCTCACCGCCAAACTCTCGCAGCTCCGCAAAGCGTACGTATCCTGAACAGACAACAAAGTGTGTGTGTGTTCCAGCCTCAGTCTCTCTAACACTGTCATTTTGTGCTGTCTCTTTAGAGAATTCTCCAAAAAACATTTGTTTGTGAATTTTGACACGTTTGAGTAAAAATGTATGGAGTGAGTCAGTAGTTGTGGTTACTCAAACTGCTGATATGATCCTACGATGTTCTGTATTAAGCGTGTGTGTGTGTGTGTGTGTGTGTGTGTGTGTGTGTGTGTGTGTGTGTAGGGGTAAAGGTGATACCCCTGAGGCTCGTGCCCTGGCAAAGCAGATCGCCACGGCTCTGCAGAACCTGCAGTCCAAAACGAACCGTGCCGTAGCGAACACTCGTCCAGCCAAAGCGGCCGTTCACCTGGAGGGTAAGATGGAGCAGGCGCAGCGCTGGATCGATAACCCCACCATGGAGGACGGAGGAGTGGGTCAGTATCGCTCTCCTCTCTAAACCTTTCTGTCCAGATGAGTTGTTTGCATTGTTAGCTGAAATGCAGTAAATTGTCTGTGCGTGTAAACATCCCCAGGTGTAAGAACTGGAGCGACACTTTAACGTCAGCGTAATAACCAGAATCCTCAGCGTTAGATTAGCACGTTAGCATCATTAACCTTCCTTCTTAAACACACTGAGCCAAAAAGCATGATTTTTGGACTTCCTGTCTAGTTACAGCAACATCCTGTAAAGTGTGTAAACTTCATTTCCTGATGTTTTGTGTGCATCGTGACACAAACACACTCTGTGATTTAGCGTGTGTGTGGGCGATTAGACCGGGTGGAAAAGATTAGACGGCTGTCTCTCTGTCCAGGTCAAGCTGCTATTCGTGGGCTGGTTGCCGAGGGGCGTCGCCTTGCCAACGTGTTACCTGGCTCCCAGAGGGCGGAGCTTATGGGAAAGTGTGAGCAGGTGGAACAGCTGATGGGACAACTGGCTGAACTGGGTGCACGTGGACAGGCTGATACACCCCAAGCACAGGCGCTCGCGCAGCAGCTCCAACACGCACTGAAAGTAAGAGAGACACGCACACACATTATTATGCACATGGACATACTCACATGCCAAGTCAAGTTTATCGCGCTTTTAACAACTGACACTGTCATGAAGCAGCTTTACAGAAAAACAAAGACGTTAAACATCTAAACGAATAAATTTATCCCTGATGATGAAGCCTGAGGTGACGGTGGTGAGGGAAAACTCCCTGCGACAACATGAGGAAGAAACCTGGAGAGGAGCCAGACTCTCAAGGGAACCCATCCTCATCTGGGTGATGGCAGATGGCGTGGTTATAAATAGCTTGCTTCTAGACGTTCTAACCCTAGATACTGAGCAGGAGTCATTGAGACACTTCTTCAGCACTGGGATGGTGGTCTTTTTGAAGCTCACAGGGACCACAGCCTGGCTGAGGGAGATGTTAAAGATGTCTGTGAGGACACCTGCCAGCAAGTCAGGACAGTCCCTGAGCACGCTCACTGGTATGTTGTCGAGGCCTGCAGCTTTGCGTGGGTTAACTCTGGGTAGTGTCGTCCTCAGGTCAGCTGGGGCTGAGCACCTTCTCCTCAGGGGTGGGCATGAACTTGCATGTCTGCGTGTTGTTCAGGGCTTCAGACCATGCATAGAAATCATTTAACATGTCAGGGAGATGGGGGTCACTGTTGTTGGCATGTGGTGTGATTTTTATAATCTGGTAGGGCCTGGATGTCTTGCCACATGCATCTGGGGTCCTTAGTACCACAGAAGTGGCTGTTAATCTTCTGTGCATACTGGTGTTTTGCTTTCCTGAAGGCCTGGGAAAGCAGAGCCCTTGCTGGCCTGAGAGGCCCTTCCTGTCCCAACTTACTCTGAGCAGGGCATGGACCTCAGCTGTCAGCCATGGCTTCTGGTTGGTGCGTGTGGTTATGGTCTTTTCAACACTGATTTCCTTGATGCAGTTCTCTATGTACCCAGTCACAGAGTCTGTATATTCCTTCAGACAGATGTGCTGGTCATAGGTTCAGGGAAGCTGCCACATGTTCCAGTCCGTGCTCTCAAAGCAGTCCTGTCGGGCCGAAGTGGCTCCTTCCAGCCAGACTCTGATAGTCCTTTGTAATGGCCTGAAGCATTTTCAGCAGTAGCCTGTATGCTGCAGGACACAGAGTTTGTCTGAGTGGCCCAGGTGGGACCGGGAGATGGCCTTGCGTGATTCATGGACATTGGTGTAGAATACGTCCAGCATGTTGTCTCCCCTTGTGGAAAAGTTGACAATGCTAGTAAAACTTTGGCGCCACAGTTTTTAGGTTGGTGTGGTTGAAATCCCCGGCAACAATGAACAAGCCATCGGGGTGGGCCGTTTGTTGCACACTGATGGCATCGTGGAGCTCAGGTAGCGCTTCGTTAGCATTAGCACTGAGAGGGATGTACACTGCTATGACTGTAATAGTGGTGAATTCCTGTGGTAGATAAAACGGCTGGCATTTCACCAGGCTCTAGCCATGGTGAGCAATGGGTATCGACTGCCAAGGTATTAATACACCAGTCGTTGTTGATATAAACAGAGGCCGCCACCACGGCTCTTACCGGAAGTCTCAGTGGTCCTATCCACACGGAGTGATGTTATGCCCCTGTGTCAAGAATGTTGTTCGACAACCATGCTTCTGTGAAGATAAGCACACAGTAGTTCCTTGTTTCAGACTGGGTGGTCAGTTGGAGTCTACGGTGGTCAATTTTATTGTTGAGAGTGCGCATTAGCCAGTAGTACTGACAGGAGAACTGGTTGGCTAGGATTAGTTTTTAGTACCTCGCTTCCAGTTCCTCTCGCACCACTTGTGGTGCCTCCTTCCCCAGATAGCTGAATCACACATTGCCATGTTGAGCCTTTGTCCGCGTAGTGGTCCTAGGCTACGTAGCTTCTCTCTTAGTGATTCCGGGATTACAAAGTTGCTCTTTGAGCCCAAAACCATAAGGGTTTTACGGCTGTAACAATGACAGGGACTGACTAAACAACAGTCTCGACTACAGTCGCTATGACAGTCATTGACACCCAAATTAGCACCGTTAGCTGGAGCCGTAGAAGCCACTGCATCCGTGTGCGCTGCCATCTTGGTTCAAGATGCAGCATTCATGAACTGTTCATGACAACTGTAGTCCTTAACCATTGTAGCAAAACTAAGTGGTCCAGAGCATTGTCTAAGTGTATCTTTCAACTGTCCATATGGGGGCCGTCCTCCACAGGAGCGATGTGATGAGACTCCAGCCAGAAGTAGGGCATCAGGATGGATC
>JAPFFA010000006.1:1052536-1066084 GCA_026153275.1 Sciades herzbergii | reverse complement strand
TCGCCCGTAGTCAGCTGGGATAGGCTCCAGCTCGCCTGCGACCCTGTAGAACAGGATAAAGCGGCTACAGATAATGAAATGAGATTTTAAACGGCTATTTTAATAAGAGTCGCATATTTATATAGGATATTACACTGTGGTGGAAAGATATGAAGTTTATATTTGAGTGGTGAATATATTCACAAGTGAGTGAAAATATTTACAAAACACGAAGATAAACTTCAGATCTTCACACCACCATGTAATGTTCTTTATATTATATGGACACATCCACACACACACACAAAAAAAAACATAAATTAATCAAAAGAGTTTAAATTTTGAACCAGTTCGCCATTTTGATAACACGCGTCTAGTCAGCAGGAAAACACTGGGAGTGACGTCATCAGAGTGAAATATCAGGGATTATTATCCATACAGGACACTTTTTCAATGGAATTAAAAACATGTGTTCTATTCCCTTCTAGCAGGTTTCATTCATTTGGTTTGATAGCATGCAATATTGTTAGTGTATCGCTTATCCTATGTGTATTACATCACTCTACCCAATGGAGAATGAGCGTTGAATATGGTTTACGATATTGCATGGTTGTCAAGACAACATGATGCCACACGTCAGAGACGTAAAACTTCCACACTAGCAAGCAACTGTGACAATTTGTAAACAAACATGGCCGCCAGGTTTGCTTCGTTAAATATGGAAGAGTTTGAGAGAATTTTGAAAGAGAAAGGCGCGTTGAACACCCGAAAGGAATGTGTATAAAAAAATAAAAATAATAATAATAATATTGTCTGGCTTTGTTTCGTGGTCTATCAGTTATATTCCATTCAGCTACTTGTTTTTGACTCGTTCAGTATCATGCTCGCTGAATGGAATATAGCTGATAGACCACGAAATAAAGCCAGACAATATTATTTAAATAAGTCACTCAGAGCCGCGATGGATTTCGTATGAAAAATGCGAGTTTTTCAACACGAGAAGATAAACTTCATATCTTCAAGTCAGCGTGTGATTTTCTTTTTATTATATCGACACAAAAAAAAAAGACCTCAAATTTATCAAAACAACTCACTCATCGATTTCCTCACGAGGGACAGATAGAGATTTATGTCCCGGTTTTGGTTCTCAGTGTCCCGGATGGAGCTCGGATGAAAAATATGAGTGATGTATTTCACACTAAAACACTCGGGTCCAGATAATATAACACTATAACAGTGTGTTCACATGGCATGTCCTTATTTTTAATTCCTATATAATACAAGTGTAGAACATCTCTTTACTCCATGATCACTGCTATTACTACTAGTATTATTATTATTATTATTATTCCTGATTGTGAGAACTGATTACTGATACGTTTGCACGACTGAGTGACGGAGCAGCAGGTGATCATTTATTTTCTAAAATCATGAGCTGCGATTTCAGCAACACGTTACACTTTAATCAAGATGTTCTCATTTCTACGTAAATCAGGTGTGACGCTGTAAAGCAGCAAATCCAAATGATTTCTCCGAGCGATCCTGTGGCGTGCGGTGTGGCGCAGCGTCTGGCGTAAACATGGAGGGAAAAATGATGAGTTTGATTTCATCTTCTGTCATATACGAGCTCTCGTTAAATGTGTATAGAAATTGTTAAGAATAAAAATAAAGCTTGACAGGAAGTAGCAGAGATCGTTAGAGCCTCTAGCGAGCGCACGTAGCTACGCTGTTACAGTTAGCTCCAGTTAGCTCGTTTTGCTAATCTAATCTGAGACCGAAACTAGTCCGAAGTCGAGCACGTTACACGTAAATCACACTTAAATATATTTTAAACAAAACTCATATGTATTAATCATACAGTGGGTTGTGGGTGATACGTTACAGTTTGTCAATAAACTTAAAAAAAATGCTGGACAGGCCACGCCCACAAGAGACAACAGTAGAGATCACTACACTCCTACATGAGACAAACTACAGGAGACACGAGAAACTCATCACCTGCAGGTGTGAATGGAGGGATGTGGATGGACAGACGTTTAGACACGACGTGTGTTCAGCATTAAAAGCTACAGAGAAACACAAACGCTGCAGTTTGCTGCGAGGATAATGAAGCTCTGCAAGCAGCGACAGCGCAGGACACCAAGACAAGCACAGGGACGAGCGCCGTTTCCCCAAAGATAAAACCCAAACCATAACCACAGAATTCAAAAGGAAGAAACAGGAGGTTCCTGTTTGAGGAAAAACTGTGTTCCAAACCATAAGACTGTATCTTATAGACTAAGACTGTATCCCAAGCTCTAAGGCTGTGTCTTAAATTAGAGGACTGTGTCCTGTACACTAAGACTGTGTCCCAAACTATAAAACTGTATCCCAAACTCTAAGACTGTGTTCCAAACTATAAGACTTTGTGCTAAATAAGACTATGTCCTAAGCTAGAAGCCTGTGTCTTATACACTATGACTGTGTTCCAAACTATAAGACTGTGTTTTATACACCAAGACTGTGTCCTAAGATAGAAGATTGTGTCCTAAATAATAAGACAATGTCCCAAACTATAAGACTGTATGGTAAATAATAAGACGGTGTTCTAAGCTAGAAGACTGCCTTATACACTAAGACTGTGTCCTATACTATAAGACTGTGCCCCAAACCATAAGACTGTGTCTTATACACCAAGACTAAGTCATCAAATAGAGGACTGTGTCCTAAACTCTAAGACTCTATCCTAAACTCTAAAACTGTGCCCCAAACTATAAGACTGTGTGCTAAATAAGACTATGTCCTAAGCTAGAAGACGGTGTCTTATACACTAAGACTGTGTCCTAAATAATAAGACTCTCTCGTATACTCTAAGACTGTGTCCTAAGCTCTGAGACTGTGCATGGTTCTGTTGTGGTCAGTGTGACTTACTTTCGGCCTCGGGTCGAGTTATACGTCCCGCCGTATTTCTGTCGATTAAGGATGAGAGCAGCGATTTCTGGCACGTAGCGAGCGAACATGGCCTACATGCACGAGACAAAAAAAAAAAGAAAAAGGGGGCATGCAGGCGGGAATCGACCGACAACAAACACACAATACTTACTTTCTGCCATTTACTGCACTATAGGAACCGCCATATTTCTTACGGTTTCCTATTAATTCTATGATTTCAGGGACGTAGCTGGCAAACATGGCCTGAGGAGAGGACAGGAGACAGAGGAGACAGGAAGAGACTGAAAAACAGGTGGACATTAAAGGATTCGGAGACAGACTGTTTAATATTTCACAGGAAAACAGATTAAAGTGTTAGTTTATAGATATCACAGGGATAATTTAACAAAAATGGAAATGTTCCAAACATCTCCTGGATGGATTCAATCAGCCGAAACATGTTCAGGGTCCGACGTTTGCTTCTTCTGTTTCACTACAAAATTCATCAAGTAATTAAAATAAGAATGGAATCATAAAGGCCTTTAGGAATTTAAACCACGTCTCCGACCCGAGTCTGAACTACATCACTATTCAGAGGAGACGAAACCCACAGAGATCCTTCTGGAATCACGACTTTATTCAGCTCCACATGGAAAACTAATCCGGTCTGAGTAGGGCTTCAGACAGACCTGTTAGCTACATTAGCATCGTAGCGCCCGTGCTAAAGCGAAGCAAACGCCAAACACGTCTCGGCTGATTGACGTCATCTGGAGTGACGTGGGCATTTCATTTTGTGCTTGAATTATTAAAATAAAGTCTGCGTTCATCTCCGGGTTTAGAGACGAAACTGAAATAATAGAAGAAGAATAAAATCTTTCAGCCATGTTTATTCCAACAAACACTCATGTCAGGGCTGAAGGGTGAACATCGACCCGAGACACAGAGCTGCACTCAAATTAAATCCGAATTCATTTTACTGTATCTAAGTTATACAATATTTTATAGGAACACAGTACGTGGGTCATTCTCAGAAAATGTGACAAATTCAGTTTTAAACATGCAGTTTGTTTTTTTTCTCTAAATCTTGGCCTTCTATTACACATTTATTTTATGAACGAATTTAACAGAGCAGTAAAAAAATTATTGAAACAACTTGTCTGCATTTGCAAAAATTTTATTTAGCCGAAATATACCAAAATGCCATTACCATGTGTCTAAATGAGGATTAGTGAAATTTGAATGAAAATACTTTCTTTGCTTTTTTAATTTTATTTTCACTTTTCTTTCTGAAATATGACCTCTATACCTTCACTTTTTATCGTGGAAAATATCACAATCTTTGCTTCAGCAGTTTTTGGTGTACAGCCAAAAATATATGCGCAAGAATGTGCACTTTCTTGATGTCTTTACCGTTACCCAAAAGGCAAAATCATGCTGTAACTCAGGGCTTTGACAGTAGAGGGCAGTGCAGCTACATGAGGAAGGACCAGGATGTTGAGCAGCCATTGTGAAAAAAATCACTGGTGCATGAACGTTGAAATCCAGGATACTGATCAGGTAAATATGAAATTTTGAAATGTCAGGGAAATTAACTGTCTTTGCCGTTACCCCTGAATGATAATGATGCTGCATGTTGAAAAAGTTTAGTTCACCAAGTAGTAAGTGAGGATGGGATAATAAATGCATAATTTGTTTATCTTTTTTCCAGGCACTCAGTGATCCAAAAATGCCATGAGATGTCTTTCCTGTTACTCTACAGGGTAACGGTAAAGCCATTATGGGTAATGGTAAAGACAACTGGGCATTATTTTTTCATCATAATGATATCTCTTACTCATCACATTTTCTGAGAATGGCCCACCTGCACTCAAATTAAATCCGAATCCATTTCACTGTCTCTACGATAAGTTAAAATTAAAAGATATGATATTTTATAGGAATACAGTACGTACAGTCTGATCGGAATGAAATCAACACCAAGTCATTATTTATCGCTTTGCTTATCTCACTATTGTATTTCTTTCCAAAATGAAACAAACAACACAGACTATAAATAATTCCGTTTTGCATAATAATTAATTCAGATTCCGAGTTTAATTTCTTACGGAAAGTTAGAGACGTGCACATACAGGACTGTGACTGTAATAATGACATCAGTGATTAGTTTTCTATAACAGCAGCTCTGACTGTAGCGCAGGTTTACGTTAATGCACTCGTTCTGATACGTTATCGTTTCTATAGCAACAGCCTGTTCACAGCACGCTCTGAAAAAATAATAAACAGATTAAAAAACGTGTATAATCTGTTGTGTGACATTTATTTGAGAGAAAACATTTACAGAAGAGCATTCTCTGGAACAAAAGACGAGACTCTGGTGAGGGAAGGTGTGTTTATAGCTGCTATAACATCAGTGAAAACAGGAACTGACTCACTTCACATTACAGACGTATAAAAGTATGACATTCTGCGCTTTAAATATCAATAAAATTGCAGTTGTTGGTAAATTGCTGTGGTATCAGAGGAATAAAACAGCAGTACGTCGTATCCAGTGTGCAGGATGTGACACTCGTGATGATGTTTTTCTCCTCAAGCCTTCATAACGTTTGTTGGTGTGAAACTGTGTGAAGAGAAAGAGCTAAAGAGCATCTACAACTGTACAGGAAGTCATGTTTGAGCTAGGACTGAGGAATTATGGGCTTTTCAGACAAACACACAACACATGAAGCGGAACATCTGGATTAGGATTGGATCCGAAGCAGAATTCCGTCCACCTCGGACAGGGTTAATTTCTTGTGAAGAGTTAGGAGAGAGGAATTATGGGATAGTTTTGTGTTTTACCAGTCCACCGAGGATGAAGAAGACCATGAAGAGGCGTCCGAGTGTAGTTTTAGCACACACGTCTCCGTAACCCACAGTGGACATCGTCACCATGAGCAAATACACACACTCCCAGTAAGACAGCGGCTGGAAATTCTGGAAGTTTTCCCACGGATCGCCCGAGTTTTCCACCTGAAACATAAACACGTCCTGGATCACTAGATTTGCCTTCAGGTGAACTTTGGACTGCTGGTTCTGTTCTACTGAAGAACTGATTACAGCACGTTGAATACGCAGCAGTTACGAAGAACGATTTAAGAACAGGTAGAGTTCCAGGTTGAGAAGAAAAGAGTGTTTGAGGTTTTTGGAGGAAATAACGTTGGAATAAATGCACGTACCAGGTGGATGAAGCCTGCAGCGGTTAGCCATGTGCTAATAAAGATCGAGCACAAGTTCACCAACTTTATAGAATTGCTGAAAAAAAAATTTCAGGATTTTATCACAGGAAGGAGAATTCTTCACGTATAAATCAATTCCATAACGAACAATAAACAATTATCTGTTTAGATCATTACATGGTAGATTTTTACAGGTTTATACAACACTGAACAACATACAGTACGATCTATAAATCTACAATAACACTAATATTGTTATAGCGCTGAAAATATAACACTGAATTAATGTATATTTACGACGGCGTATCAGGGCCATTGTAGGTAAACAAACAAACAAATAAATAAGGAGCTGAGGGAGGGGGCCGTATTGTGAGGGGGAAAAAAAACCCCTCAATTTCCGAGATTATAGTCAAATATTTATGAGAAAAAAAAAAAAAAACTCAGATAGTCTTGGAGATTATAAATTCGTAAATTTACAAGGAAGAAACTCAGAAAAAGCATTTTTTTTCTTTCAAGGAATCAGATGATGTGTCACTTTGCCACGGCTGAGCTGAGAGCTACAGGAAACACAAGCTTCCCTCCTTCGATCCAAAGAACATCCTTTTTTTTCTTGTCAATTTACGACTTTAATCTCAGGAATTCTGTTTTTTTTTTTTATATATCTCCGTATACAGTATCACCCCTCCCCCCAGATCCATTTTTTTGTTCGTTTTACTGAAAACAGCCTCAATATAATCAATCAATCAATCATAGCTTTATTTATCTTCAATACATACAATGAGTCAAAGACTCGTAACAAATACATTCAAACTAATCAAAGATCTAAATTAAAAATATAAAAAAAACCTAAACCTTACTATAAAATGTGGATATCAAATATATCAAGACGGTCTTATATAAGACATAACATTAAAATTAAAAATGAAAAAAAAAATTTAAATGTGAAATTGAGAACGTAACTCAGTGCAATTTAACTCTATTGTTCACAAATATTACATTTGCACAAATACGCCGTTGTGTACATTAGTGATACACGCTGAGCTCTTTTTGTTCTCAACGTCTTCCGTGACAATAAAAGAGAAACGTTCTGAACACTGAAAAACAAACTAAATAAGAATGATGGAGAAGTGAAAGTGAACTCACCTGGTTTTCAGGATATTTAAAAACTGTAATATTTCAGAGAACTGTATCAACCGTAAGGCTCTTAAAAACCTCAAACCTGCAGGAAGAAAAGAGAGAAAACAGCGGTGAGTTAATGAGTACAGAGATAACACAGACTGTACACACACACACTCCCTGATGAACTTTTTACACACTGCTTTAATCCGATTTCAGTGCTGGCCTCCAGGGGGCGCTGCTGTCTTTAGCATCGTGTAATACACAGCTATCATGTTCTACACAACCATCTGAAGCACCAATCAGACGTCTTCCTGCTGAAAATGAGGAAGGACGGAAATCGTGTGTGTGTGTGAAAGGCACTCGTCTGTCTGATCGAGGCGTGGTTTTGAGTTTGGACGTCAAGTCTTTTCCACGATAACCGTTAACTGTTCATGATACAGCTTCAGAGACACGGTTTGATTATGTATGTTGATTGTTGATGTATAGTACTTCCTTTTGAAACAGGAAGCGCTTGACTGATTTACATAACAGCCAATAGTGTTTGAGATGCACTGTGCCACACCCACATCTGATCTCAACACACCCGACAGCAGGTTAGTGAGAGAGTGAGACAGAGCGAGAGCAGTGGACAGATTTACAAGTGGTTTTGGTTTTTTTTAGCTGGACACTGTTTTCTTCACCATCTTTCCTCTCCTCTGAAAAGTCACATGACCACCAGCTCACACAAACTCCGCCCTCTGGCACGCAAATAAACTCCGAACATTTATTCTCAGTTGGAAAAGTAAATAGTGTGTGTGAAGCTTAAAAAAAAAAACATCACACACAAACCATGTTCACTGCTAATCAGCTCTTACTATAGAGCAAGACACGCCCCCCAGGGGGTGGGGCTTAAATGCTCTGGAGAGCATTTACTTGTATGAACACAAGACTAGTTCAAGAAAGTAGGCTATGGATGAGCGGCTTTAACGCTCCACAGCAGTGCACTTCAGTTCTCAGAACGTTGATATGTTTAATTGATAACGCTCATGTTCTTTCCCATGCACAGTGTTCCGTGTGTTAGAAACACGGCCCTGGTGTGCGTCTCGCTCAGGACCGTTCGCTCACCAGGTGAGAACACAGCGATCGCACTCTGACGTCTGAGAGAGACCGAATGGCGTCTCTGTGAGAAAATGATTCGAATCTGAATCGACTCACCTGCAGGAAGTGAATCGAACATGCTGTGTGTTTTGGGTTGTCGCTTTTCGTTTTCTTTTTCTTTCAAACACTGCTTAACTGAGAGCTGTAGCGCTGCAGAAATGCTCCGAGTTCTCCGCACTCAGGGGATTGTTATGATTTCTACAGTTTTGTTTAATATAGAAATAGAATCAAATTGAATCAAAAGAATCACTTTGGCTCTAACAGACTCGACACACAGATGATTCGGTGTGCTTAAACACCTTCAGGTTGGAGTGACGCGGTTCTCCGTCTTACCCCAGTATACTAGAAGTCGGAAACAGGAGGAGAGTGTGTGACACACTCCGTCTCTCTCGGGTTCCTGTTGGACCGGGCCGTGCGTGTGGCTCAGCTTCACGCGGTATCCATTCTGAAAGAGATCGGCGCATGACTTCTTGCGTCTCCGTGTGTGATGAACAGCCTCGGAGTGCGTGTCTCCGTCTGGCCCTCGGTACACCAGCATCTTCGTCGGGATCATGATGGATAACAAATAGTGAAATATTCCGGAGGTGTTTATTCCTGTAAGAGCAGCAGGATCAGTACAGGAACGTCACGTCACACCATGGATTCTGTCTTCACACCACTTCCAGCTTTTCCTTCATCCAGAAGAAACAGCTCTAAATCCTCATGTGTGATCTGATTTACAGTTATAATCGTTCACTCAGCCATGCATCAGGATTACAGTGTAATCTCTAATCCAGGAGCAGCACGGACACAAGAAACTCGTTACACAGCTTTATATTTAGATATCTTCTGTCAAACCGTCCTCATGATGGATTTACGGATCTTCCAGATGTTCCAGAAACAGCTCAGATTCCACATCATGCCAGAAATTATCACACGGGTTAAATTTTTTCCAAGAAAATAAGACGGCTCAAAGCGAAGGCTTGTGAGTCCAGATTTTATTAATTTCCCAAATATTCCAACATGAATCAAGTGATTTTCAGGAAGCAGTCAGATTTGTGTCCCGGGTTTGTGCAAGAACCAAAACAGTCCAAATCTACTGGAAACGTGTTTCTCGTCCTGTAAGAGCAGACGGAACTCCACAGTGAGATGCTTTAAATTCTCGATGGATTTTAAGAAAAATAATTTAAGAAGTCAAACAGATTACGCGAGCAGTGTTCAGGAATCAGAGTCGGATCCGAGTCTTCCAGCAGATCAAAGAGATTTCATCCTGAAGACTCTCCAGAAGTCATCATCTTTCATCATGGACTTTCAGTTTAAAATCAATCATACAGCAGGAGATTGTAGGACCTTATAAACTTCCCAAACCTGAAATCCCCTCAGAGAAAACTTGGATTTGCATCCCAGACGTTTAAAAGCAGCAGTTTTCATTCTACATCCTCAAGATGACGGAGAACTTCTTGAGGAAAACTTCATATTCCAACAGGAACCTCAGACAGAGTGTGAGGAGAAAAAACTCAGAAATAAATCCAGCAGATGGGCGAGGCGCTCTGACGCAGGATCGTGATTTTAATCGCAGTCATGTAGCGTGGGATTAAACCATCAGGATATTACAGTGTAAGCTTCTTTACAGGGAAAAACCCCCATAAATCCACACAGTGAGAGACGGAGTGGGGAATTAATCTACAGATCAGCACACCCGGACCACGTCGGGTCATTACCTGTGTGTGTCACACACCAAGTGTCCACCAGGGGGCGATACACACTCACTTCACTGTTAGAACAGAAACACAACGCAGTTTCCTTCATACTGATATGGACACGCTACCTAGCTAGCATGCTAATTAGTGAGCAAACTAGCGCAGCTCCATTACAGGTCAAAGTGCAGCAGTGCATTGTGGGTAAGTGAGAAGTGCTTCTGGAGCCTTAGGAACCAAAAACATGAAGATTTCATGAAAAATCCACGATAAACTAAATCAGTACATGCTAACTGCATCGCTAGGCAACCAAGGGGTGGAGCTTAAATTAAATATATCCAGATAATCATAATGTGAACAGATTACAAAACCCCAATAGTTTATCGAAAGCTGTTCAGGAACCACTTTAACACGTTAGCTCCTGCATAAATGTAAACGAGCATGCTGGCTAATATTAGCACAGTGATAAAAGTAAGGCTAGTGGTGATGTCACACAGTCAAGTTTGTGATTTGGTGATCAGGTTAACGTAAAGCTCCGCCCACTGCTGACCCCAGGATGCCTGTCGCCTGTGTTAGAGAGTCCGGAGTGTGTGTGTGTGTGTGTGTGTGTGTGTGTGGGGTGAAGAGTTACCCAGCCAGCTCCTGTTCAGATACACAGACACAAACACCGGCGGCACGGTGAAGAAATCCACCACCGAGTTCACCTCCAACCAGAACCACAGCTTATCGTTCGCCGCGATGAACTGACACACACACACACACACACACAATAACTTTATACAGCAAGTTACAGTAAGAGAGTGACAGGAGAGCGTTACTGCATCATCAAACATCACAGCCAATCACATATCAGTATGCAAATCAAGACCAAGAACTCGAAAGGAAGAGGCGGAGCCTGTGCGTCTCTAGGCGTGTTTATTAGGTTATCTTTTCATTTTCACCCTGATGATGATGATGATAATAATAATAATAATAAATGAAGTATCACATGATGTAGTCTCACACACAGCAGGCAGAGAACGAGTGACAGATGTGAAAACAAGTTACTACAAAATAAGACACGAGTAAACACGGTTAGAAAATTAACCAATAAGAAGACGAAGGCGGAGACGTGCAACAAAACAGGAAGTGAAAAGAAAACAAACGCACATGATGCTGTTGCCATGGGAACAACAATGCACTGTGGGAAGGGTGAAAGAGAGACAGATAGAAGCACATTAAACTGAACCCAACACTGTGTGTGTGTGTGTGTGTGTGTGTGTGTGTGTGTGTGTGTGTGAGACTCACTCGCAGGCCGAAGTAGAGCAGGAAGAAGATGTTGAAGGCCATGTCTATCTGTAGTGCAATGTCTTTGTCAAAGTGTTGACATGACTCGATGGGACTGTAACACACACACACACACACACACACACACACACACACACACCCCTGGGGTGAAATAAATAATGCATGTACAAATGAACTGAGTCCTAATATTTAATTATTAATTATTAATATAAAATTAATAAAATTAGCTCATGTTTTAAGTCGTTCAAATTCTGTAAAGCTGCTTTGCGACAATGTTTATTGTTAAAAGCGCTTTACAAATAAACTTGAGTTGACTTAATAACAGACGGCACTACTGTATGAACTGTGCGTGTTGATGTAATGATCTCATGAGAACAACAGTATCCTATTCTCTCTCTCTCTCTCTCACACACACACACACACACACACACACACCTCAGGGGGATGAGAGGTGCACTGGGGATTCCCTGACAGGAAACACACTGGATGTATAGTGGAGACTGCAATTAGCACGCCGCACTGATTAGTGTGTGTGTGTGTGTGTGTGTTGAGGTGGTGTGATGAAGTAGAGTTACTGTTATTTTCCTATAACAGCGCGTTATTCCTTTACACCACAACAGTTTACCCACTATTACACTTTTATACTTAAAATGACATCATACTTTTTATCCGTTTATAGTTACATTTAATGTCAGTGACAGAGTTCATTCCTGTTGTCACTCACGCTATAGCAGCAATAAACAGTCGCTCTGTCAGCAGCTTCGCTTTATTCTCTCGAAGTTAATGAGACATGAAAACCGCACCTTGTTACATCACATTACTGAGAAACAATAAAGAAGTGTAAACTCCTCCTCTGTCCTGAAGATGTCGGGAAACTATTAAAAAGTTCCAGTTTCCCCTCTGACTGTTACACAGTGCTGACACTGGAGACTCCTTACAGAAACCACACACACACACACACACACACACACACACACACACACACACACACGTCCTCACAGAAAACTTCACACATTTTTAATCAGTTTATCATCAGTGGCACATGCTCTGGACACACCCCTTTGAATGAGTCGTTACTATAGCAACAATAACGTATCAGAATGAGAACATTAATATAAACCTGTGCTACTGTCAGAGCTGCTGTTAGAGAGAATTAATCAACACCTTCTGACCAATCAGAGTCCAGAACTCAGCAGCGCTGTGGAATAAGTTGAGGAATAGGAGTGTGTGTGTGTGCGTGCGTGTGTGTGTGTGTGTGTGTGTGTATAGACACTGTACTCCATTACTGTCTGATTGAATCAGTCCGATTTCATTACTCAGACTGGTCATGGATTAGATTTCTAATTGTACTTAAGGAAACGAGAAAGCAGAAGGGTTGGAGTTCAACACACGCAGGAACATGACATCAGAGATAAAGAACCCTCTGGATCTACAGGTGATGTGGCGGCTCTGCTGAAGAGAATCGAGAAATATTTCAGCTGCAGCTCTTCTTTATTTCATTACGTTTCAGTCAGCCGAGTCCTCACACCAACAATCCACTAACTTTTAATAATAAACACACGACAGATTCATTCTCCTGTGGATCTTTAACTGAAAATCATTCCAGGCGACTCCCTCATGAAGCCGGTGAAGAGAATGACAATAGCGTGCAGAGCGTCATCAAGGGAAACGCTGAAGAATCTAAAATATCAAACATATCTCCTTTTTTTAACACTTTTTTGGTCACCACATAATTCCAGATATTTTCCAGATGTTATTTCATAGTTCTGATGTCTTCAGTTTTGTTCTACAGTGTAGAGAATCGTCACGATACAGAAAAAAAACAAAAACAAAAAGAAAACTATGAATGAGTAAGGGTGTACACAATTTTGACTGGTAATGCACAACATAGTGTGTGTGTGTGTGTGTGTGTGTGTGTGTGTGTGTGTGTGTGTGTGTGTGTGTGTGTTGTAACAGGAGGAGGATCTGATGCTCGTCACTGAGCGGAAACGAAGGCCCTCTGTAATTAAGAGACATTTAACGTAACTAAAACCTCACTGAAGGGTCACAACACACACACACACACACACACACACACACACACACACACACACACACCCCAAATCAGAAGAAATTGTGACAGTAAAGCATTCCCCGCTTTATAATGTGTATAATGTGTATAATGTTCCCGTTCCTTCTCCCGACACTTAAAAGCTGTTTATGGACTGAAGACTCCAAGTGATGAA
>JAPFFA010000005.1:58000992-58011787 GCA_026153275.1 Sciades herzbergii | reverse complement strand
CAACTAGAAAATGTATGTCAGGGCTACTTCCTCAGTGATGGAATGTTAATGAGGAAATGGAAGCCGCATAAAACTAGTGAGGCATGGAGTGAGGTTCAGCAGATTATGGTGCCATCAGAGACTAGGTGTGAAATTTTGAGTGTAGCACATGATGGAGTGTCTGGTCATTTGGGAGTAAATAAGATGTATGACCGAATAATTCGTCATTTTTATTGGCCAGGACTAAAGCGCGATGTTAAACAGTACTGTAAGACCTGCCATGTCTGCCAGGTTGGTGGCAAGCCGAATATAACTATCCCCCCTGCTCCTCTCTATCCGATCCCTGCCATTGGCGAGCCATTCGGGAGGGTAATCATAGACTGTGTCAGCCTGCTTCCACGATCTAAGAGCGGGTATCAATATTTACATACAATAATGTGTACTTCAACTCACTTTCCAGAGGTTGTGCCCCTAAGAAAAGTTACCACTCGAGCGGTGACCGGGGGTTACTAAAATTCTTTTCTTTCGTTGGCCTGCTGAAAATCATCCAAAGTGGCCAAGGAACCAATTTCATGTCACACACTTTCTCCCAGGTTCTAAAGTCGCTCCAAATTAAACATTACATCATCTGCTTACCATCCCCAGAGCCAAGGGGCTTTGGAGCGATACCATCAAACCTTCAAAACTATGCTGCGTTCCTACTCCTTAGATGTAGGTACTGACTGGGAGGAGGCGATTCCATGGTTACTTATGGTGTCTAGAGAAGTTATACAAGAATCAACTGGCTTTGGTCCAGCAGAGCTCATATTTACCCACAATATACGCACCCCTTTAGCCATACTTAAAGACCAGTGGCTGAATAAGTCTGTCTCTCATAATTTGTTACAGTATGCAAGCGATGTTCGTACCAGGCTTCATAGACCCCAAGAAATCGCTAATATTAATTTGGAAACGTCACAGGTTAAAATGAAACAGTGGTTTGATAGAAAAGCAAGGGCTTGCATGTTCAAACCTGGAGACCAGGTACTGGTTCTGTTACCTGTGCAAGGCTCAGCATTCCAGGCTCAATTTAATGGCCCATGTGCTGTGGAAAGGAAAATATCAGATCTAGACTACATAATTGCAACTCCTGACAAACGCCAGCATTCCCGTGTCTGTCATGTCAACGTGTTAATGCCATATTATGCTAGGGGTAGTGCTGACACAGAAGTGTAAATTTGACTTACCGAACAGTACTGACTCCTCTGTGTTGTTGTCTTTGTTGGTCCAGACTGATGACTCAGACGTCCCTCCATTGCGCTGTGCTTTTGAGGCCCAACTTAACAACTCCACAATGTTGTTGGTAATGGCAGACCATCTACCGCATCTAATACAGTCTGAAAAAGCTGACATCTTGTGCGCGCTAACAAACTTTCCCCAACTATTTAGAGACATTCCGACGAAAACCATGGTTTTAGAGCATGACACTGATGTTGGTAACAAGGGACCACTTAAACAGCATCCATATAGGGTTAACCCTGTGAAGCGCACCATCTTGCAACGCGAGGTGGCATACATGGTTGCTAATAGTATAGCTGAACCAAGTTTGAGCCCATGGAGCTCGCCTTGCCTCTTAGTTAACAAGCCTGATGGAACACATAGGTTCTGTACAGACTACAGAAAAGTTAATTCAGTCACAGTGCCTGATTGTTATCCTTTGCCACGGATGGATGACTGCGTTGACCGTGTAGGCTCTGCGACATTTGTTAGTAAAATAGACCTGTTAAAGGGTTACTGGCAGGTACCCCTGACAGCGAGGGCCAAGCAAATTTCTGCCTTTGTCACTCCTGATGCCTTTATGAATTACAATGTGATGGCTTAAGGGATGCGGAATGCGCCAGCTACATTCCAGCATCTCATTAATATGGTCCTTGCCGGCATGTCCGGATGTGAGGCATATTTAGATGACGTAGTGATCTACAGTAAGCAATGGTCTGAACATCTAGACTAGCTTAGAGACGTTTTTCGCAGGCTCTCTGATGCAAACCTCACACTTAACCTGGCAAAGTGTGGGTTTGGCAAAGTCAGTCACTTACTTGGGGCGAGTGGTGAGCAGAGGACAAGTCTTGCCCATCACTGCCAAAGTAAGTGCAATCCAGGAGTACCCTCTGCCTCGTGATCAACGTGCCCTATGTAGGTTCTTGGGGATGGTTGGCTACTACCATAGCTTTTGTAAGAATTTTTCATCAGTGGTCAGCCCCCTTACCAATTTATTAAGTCCAAAGAAAGATTTTAAGTGGATGGAAACTTGCACCAGGGCCTTTGAAAATATTAAGGCTATTTTACAAACTGCTCCAGTGTTAGCTGCCCCAGATTTTGAAAAGCCATTTCACCTGGCTGTAGATGCCAGTGATGTGGATGCAGGAGCGGTCTTATTGCAGTGTTGAGATGGAGATACAGAGCATCCAGTATGTTACTTCTCCAGGAAGTTTAACAAAACACAACAAAAATATTCCACTACCGAAAAAGGAACTTTGGCACTGATACTAGCAATGCTACATTTTGAAGTTTATTTAGGATCTATGCCTTATCCAAATAAGGTGTACACAGACCACAATCCCTTAAAATTCCTTGGTCGAATGTACAGTTTGAACAAAAGACTGATGTGCTGGAGTTTACTGTTACAACCATTCAATCTCCAAATTGAACACATTCGTGGAAAGGATAATATTGTTGCGGATGCCCTGTCTAGGGTTGACACTTAACTTTGTAAGCCTGACGGCTGGTTTGCTATATATATATATGGTAGCGTTTGGGGAGAAAAAAAAAACATGGTTGATGGTTTGTATAACACCTTTGTTTATAATGGCCTTTATTTCCCCCCATTAACTTTAAATTGTAGTAGCTTTACAATCTTAGGTTGTGGGCATGCCAGTATATCTTAATTTTTAGTTGTTGATTTAAAACTGGGACGTAAGGTCAAGGCCTTAATTTTCTGATGTTATGATTTATATCAGGGTTTGTGAAGCTAATTCCTAATTTCTATAGTCCACGTTGGCTTGAGTAAGGGGCTAAACGTATGGAATGTTTGAAATATGTTATTTCTGTATCCAACATTATGGCGACGAGTCACCATTTTGGGGTGGGGGTGTTAAGTCCCCCAGCTCTGGTGGCCTTCCCACATCTTTAAAATTATTTTGGCGTCCCCTGGTGGGTGTGTTCTTGTTTTCTCCCTTGTTAAATACAGGTGCGATGCACCTATAAAAGGACCGCATGTCCAGACCTGGGGGAGTGCACGCACAAGGATTACACAGCAGCGATATGCCTTTCCAAGAAGCAGCCGCCTTTGGGGAACACCCCCAATTCGAGTCGTTCTTGTGCCCTCTTTGTGTTTCTTCTGTGTTTGTTTCTCCTTCCCCATTTTTGATCCCTTGTTTACATTTAATAAATTTACCCCTATTGTTTGAGCCGTTTTTGCGTGTGCCTCCCTTTTATGTTAGTCAGTGCTGATGGGCTGTAACAATATCAATGCTATCTTCACACACATGTAACTCCCCCATGCCGTGGGCACTGATCCCCCCCCATACCATCACAGATGCTGCTTTTACACCTTTCTCTGATACACTGGATGGTCATGTTCACCTTTGGCACAGAGAACTTGATGTCCAGTTTTCCTGAAAATGAGCTGAAATGTGGCTCAGCTGGCCACAGCACATGTTTCCACTGGCTTTCGGTTCATCTGAGATGAGTTCCAGCCCAGAGAAATTGGCAGTGTTTCTGTATAGAGTTGATGAATGGCTTCCTCCTTGTGTAATACAGTTTCAGGTTGCATTTCTGGACGCAGCGGTGGACTGTGTTCAGTGACGATGGTTTTCTGAAGTCCTCCCGAACCCATGTGGCTGTATTTGTCACATTAGAATCACAGTTTCTCAGGCAGTGCTATGAAGTTCACACCCATTCAGTCATGGTTTCTGACCCCCCCTTTACGCACTGAGATGTCTCCGAATTCACTGAATCTTTTCACAATATTATGGACTGCAGATTTTGAAAGACCTAAAATCTTGTGTTCTTTTTGAATTGATGAACAATTCTCTTGCAGATTTTGGCACAAAGCAGTGAGCCACGCCCATCCTTACTTACACAGACTGAGCCTTTGGTGCTGCTCCTTTTAAACCCGATCATGTGACCAATTAATCTGCTGATTGTGGAATCTTCCAGAATGGTGTTACCTGAATCTCCTGTAAACTTTTCACTCTTATTGAATCTCTGTCCCAACTTTTTTTGAGTGTGTTACAATAATCAAATTCTCATTTTGTTTATATTTAAAAAATGCAATGAAGTTAGTCAGTAAAACTGCTAAAAATCTTTTCTTTGTATTTTTGTCAGTTAAATAAAGGTTCATGTGAAATAAAAAAAAAAATCACAGATGTTTGTTTTTATTGCATTTTGGAAAATATCCCAACTTTTCCCAGAAATGCGATTTGTACTTTCCGGAATTTTTGTTCCATATGTGCACAAACATCTGGCTGTAATCAGAAAAACAGCAAAGTGAAGACCATCATAAAAAAAATTCTGTGGGTGTCGATGATGGAATTCTCATTTAAAGATGTTAGCCAAGACATTTTTTTTCCCCATTAAAAAAACACTTAAACTTTACAGAAGCATCCCAGGGAATAATATAAAATAATTGAAAAGTGTGCAGCGCGTCCCCTTTAAATTATTGGCCCAGTAGTAGTTAGTCATTACTCAAAATGTCGGGGTTTAATTACACAAACATGAGTGCAATTTTCTGTCTCAGTTTTTATTTTTTATTTTTAATGAAATTCTGTTTTGTTCTTGAACCAGAAGAACAAACACCATGGTATGTAAATATGCAGTATTCATACATTTATACATTTAAAACATTTGAATGATAATTTAAAATGTAAATGTTGTTTCTTCCAGCACTTTAAAGCACTTCTTAACAGAAAGAAAGAAAGAGCGCTGGTTAAATTTCAAAGAGCTAAATCCAAGCGCTTGAAGTACCTCGTGTGACCTCCAGCGTTCCCGAGTGTGAGATTCCTTCTCATCTCTGAATGGAATTGATCTCTCTCTCTCTCTCTCTCTCTCTGTGAGTGTGTGCACGTTGAGCTACACATTCACTTTATATTTGATGTCAAACTCCGAACAGAAGCCTAATCGACCTAATGTTTTATGTTTTTCATGAGGGAACCTTCAGCATTCAGGCTTCATCTTAATGTATGCTAATGAGTGAAGGCTAATGTGTGACTCGATCAGAGCGTCGTCTGTCTGTGCTGCTGCATTTAGTTCTGCCTGAGTGATGCAGACAGACAGATGGCGGTCAATCAAGTGTGCTCATTAGAATATTAGGCCACACCCATTAAGACTGTTCTCTCATTTAGTTCTGCAGTTCTACAGCTAGTGTGCGGGTGTGTGTGTGTGTGTGTGTGTGTATACAGTGTATACAAGTGTGTACAAGTGTTTATGAGAAGGTATGAGTGTGTATCAGTATATACCCGTATCTAAGTGTGTATGATAATGTACTAGTATGTGAGTGTGTATGTGTGTACCAGCATGTAAAAGTGTCTACAAATTTGTACTCATGTAAGAGTATGTACTAGTATATACAGTACCAGTATGTGAGTGTGTATGAGTGTGTGTGTTTACGAGTGTGTATGAGAATGTACCAGCATGTAGGAGTGTGTAAGAGTGTGTACGAGAATGTGTGATTATGTATCGGTGTGTATGTGTGTGTGAGAGTGTGTATGTTTGTACGAGTGTGTTCTTGTACCGTATGTACCAGCATGCAAGAGTGTATATGAGTGTGTCCCAGTATTTATGAAAGTGTGTGTGTTTATGAGTATGTTTGAGTACATAAGAGCGTGTACGAGAATGCCCAAATACTGTATGTATGCGCGTGTAAGAGTGTGTGTGGGAGACAGTAAATTCCAGCTGTGTGCTGCCTCTCTGTTAAATGAGTGATAAACTCATCACTCAGACTCACAGCTGAAAGGGGTTTTATTTTGTGTTTGCATTCTTCACTTGTTCCAGGAAAAGTTCACACACAGGCTTTTCACAGACCTCCAGCAGAACAACCTCAAAACTGCAGACTCCACTCACAACACGTGTGACCACATATTTTTGTATTTACTAATCAGCCAGTGTTTTTAATCACAGGACGGCTTGCGCAGTGCTGAGCTGCGGGACTCGATCTTTTCAAACTCATTTGCTACTTTTTATTTATTTATTTATTTATTTATTTACTGGGGGGGGGTTCTGTAGACATTTCTTTACCCTTTACAAATTTTAGACGTGAATATTTGGGGTTTTTTTTTAATATGGGCTAATTTTTGTTTGTTTGTTTTTTATTTTAGATTTATGATTTAGTCTTGTTGACAATCCATTTACTTTTTAATTTTTGATACTGAAAATAAAAACTCATATCATGCAATTTCAAGTAAAAAAATAAAGATAAAATCTAAAAAATAAAGTCTATATGTCTCTAAATAACTTATGTATAGATTAAATCATGCACATGAAAGTATTTAAGTTATCGGCATTAAAACTCCATTTCCAGAATAAAATCCGAGACGCCCACAGTGACGGGCTGCACACTACTTCATCTCATACTATTGGGAAACAGAAAGGTGTAAACAGACACTTGGCATGATTTTTTTTTTTAAAGCCCTCTATATTGTTCTGGATGATGATCATAGCAGAGATTTATTAGAGTAAGGGAATGATTAGTGTGTAGGCCGTGATCAGCACAGCGAGAGAGAGAGCGTGTTGCGACAGGTCGAGAGCAAACGAGGCTCGGAATGTTTGGGTTGTCAAACAGAAGGCCGTCCTAATGAAGAGACTGAAAAAAGACAGACACAAAGGAGATGAGGAAGCTCATTTCCCTCTCGTTTTTATTCAAAGGGCCTCTTTTAGGGTCACTGGATCACGGCTGGTTATTAAGTTATCACGGAAAACATCCAGCGGGAATAGGAGGCTCATTAAAATGATAAAACACAGGCGGTGCGTGTGAAATAATGGCGGCGCAGTGTGTCTTGTTGTCAGATTGCTGGGATTACACAAGACCATCCTAGATTTATTATCGGACGAATAGTTAAGATTTTATGTTCAGATCCATTTGTGGTTTGTTTTTTATACATTTTTGAACAGTACAGAGAGGATTATGTTCTTTATCATCTCACACTGTATCATCTTCTTCTTCCAGCTGCTCCTGTTAGGGGCCGCCACAGTGGATCTGTTTTCTACATATTTAATTTGGCGTAGGTTTTACACCAGATGCCCTTCCTGACGCAGCCCTGCCCAATCTATCTGGGTTTGGGACTAGCACTAAGTATACACTGGCTTGTACAAGCCCAGTGGCTGGGTATTTTACTGAACCTGCATGTCTTTGGACTGTGGGGGAAACCGGAGCACCCGGAGGAAACCCACAGACACGGGGAGAACATACACACTCCACACAGAAAGACAGAAAGGCCCCAGGCGGCCATGAGGTTCAAACACAAGACCTTCTTGCTGTGAGGTGACAGTGCTAACTACTACACTGCCGTGCCGCCTGTCAGCTCACGATGTATCTATGTGCAATAAACAGTAGTGTTGCAGAACTTGAGCCCGGTCTCAGGGCCACGTTTTGAAGGTCTCGGTCTCATCTCAGAACCGACCACATTGTTACTTGGTCTTGTCTCGGTCTCAGACATAGAGACTCTGGATTTTATTTCAAGACCACAGCTATGGGGATTTCACTAAACTGCCTGTGTTTTGTCTGATTTATTTCTTAACATTGTTACTGTGACTGGATGTAAAATGTCCTGCTTCCAATGCGACCAATAACGTGACTCAATGCTAATTTGAAATTTTCATTACTGTTAACAGCTGTCACCCCTCCCCCACCCCCTTTACACACTGGTCTGGTTCTGGTCTGGTTCTGGTCTTGACTCAGTCTCACCCTGCCTTGGTCTCTCAACCCCACAGAGTCTTGGTCTTGTCTTGGTCTCAATACACTCTGGTCTTGGTCATGACCTGGTCTCGGTTTAGGTGATCTTGACTCCAACACTAATAAACAGAGAATGAAATATCATGACATCATGACTGGCTTTAAAAGAGAAGTCTGAAGATGTCGATTAATTTTATAACAGCCGCTCGGACAGTAGTTCTGGCTACAAGGCAAATCACAGGTTAATATTCATGACCTTGTTTGAATACGTTATCATTTCTTGAGTAAGAACTTACGCAGTTAAAAATATCTAATTGAGAAATTTAGCTTATTTAACATTTTTAGAAAGAGTCTCCAGTGTCAGTGCTTCGTAACAGACAAAAGTTTCCTGGATGAAGAGTTTTGCAGTTTTGCAGCAACATGAGAAGCTGAATTTTTTTGTCGTATTCAGTTGAAGAGAGTCTGGTGATGGAGTGATTGTTTATAGCTTCTGTAACAAATCAAAACTTGTTTCATGCAACTTCAAATGTAACTACATATAGAAAAATATATCAAATGTTTGTATGTGTACTGTAGCTAATGTAGCTAATGTTAGCTAGTTTAGGATTATTTAAATGAATTAAAGAATTCATTCACTTTCAATTCTGAAATTACTCTTAAATTACTTAGAGTACGCTTTGAGAGAATTTTGAAATTACCCAGCTATTGTTAGCTAATGTTGGCTAGCGGCTCAGTTTAATGAGCTCTAACATGAAGCTCTTTCTGAAAATGTAAGATTGGATTTAAAGTGGCTCAGGAGTGGGAGGGATAAAAAAGGCGTACAGTGGTGACATCACAAGGCTGTGATTGGTGAAAGGTGTTTTATTGTAATGCTGTGTTCGAATAAAACTCGTAACTCAGATCTCCAACTAGGAAAAACACTATGGAAATGCCCCTTTGAGCCGGAATTCCTACTCGGAAACGTTCGTTATTCCTGGTTTATTGGTTCATTCGGATCTATATTAGTTTCGTGTGTGTGTGTGTGTGTGTGTGTGTGTGTGTGTGTGTGTGTGTGTGTGTGTGTGTGTTAAAAATGTTGGTAAAGCAAATAGTCATGAGAAAACTGTTCTTTTTCTTTATGTTTAACAAAATGATCTGGTACAAGTGCAGTGTTCCAATGTAGCGTGAGGGTTTTTTTTTTTTCCCCAAAATATTTAATTACTAGCAAAAGGTCAACATGTTAGCATTAGGGGCGGGGCTAGGATTTGTGTGTATAAAGTGTGTATTTGCTTTTGAAGTCGACTTTAGGTGCACGTCTAGTTGAGTTGCCGTGTCGTTCCATCAAAAAGAACAAAGAGATGTTCACTACATGCACACACACACACACACACACACACACACACACACACACACACACACACACACACACTCTGCTTGAGTGGTTGCATCTTCAGCACAGGAAGCAGGCCTTTGTCCTGAGGTTCATCCCTCATCCGTCTCCTGGGAAAAGGGGAGGAATACATTTCCATTCCTGCAGGATCACTGACCCCCAGCAAGGTCACAGAAGGACACTTTACGATGCAATTTGGACAGATATCATGTTTCTACACTGAGCTGATAAACACATTTTCCGAGAAACACACTATCACACTCACTCCCTTAAAGAGCTTCAAGTTTATATTTTACACCGTTATAGATTTTTTCATACTGTATCTTCATATTATTGTATTTTATAAAAATATATTTATATATTTATGGAACATTTAAAGAGAGTCCTGAATCTCAGAAGCCTTTGATGTTGAATCAAATGTAACGTGATTGAGAAGAACAAAAATACTGAACACGCGTGATGTAAACTGCTTAATAAAGCTGCTGAATGAGATTTACACTCAACATCAGAAAAGAAACAAATAAATAAATAAACACAGCATGTTTATCTCTCATATCACTGGACTTCACGGTGACGTGTAAACGCACGGGGAGAGAGTTCTCGTGCTTGCCATTGAAAAGGTTTCGATCGATTCTTGTTTTTGTTTAAAAAGCTTGTGAGTGAAGATTCCCGTTATATTTATCTTCCATATTGACTGATAATGAATAATTCATATCCATAATAATCTCTTGAAATAGGGGTTTCAGCGAAGCAGCCATGACCTTCAGATTCCAGCAAACAGGATTAACATTCGACAGAAATTCACCCTTTGAGGACTTTTTGTAAAATGTCATTTATAAACCCAGCTCCAGAATTATTGGCACCCTTGGTAAAGGTGATGGAGAAGTGTTTGGTATTCACCGATATTAGCTTAATTTTACACAAAAAAGACAACTTTAACCAAAGTAAATTTATTTGAAGCAAACATTTATTACACAATTACATGTTGCAATTATTGGCACCCCAGCACTTTTCCTATAATGTTTATGTTACAGGACATCAGAGAATACAGCAAAGAAGTACGAGGGTATTCTGTGCTATGCACTTCCTGGTTTCCGAGTTGTTTGTGATGAGTCTTTTTTTTCTGCAAATGTTGGCGTTAATCACAAATCTTTTTTATTTTTTCTACAAATAATTTCCAAGTACCCTCTTCATTTTTTATTGTACTTTCACTTTTGCTTTCCTTTTTCCATTTTTTTCTTTCATTTTTTTTGGAAGAACACCAAGACCAGAAGCTTTCTTTTTTCTCTTCCTGCGTAAAGACCACAAGCAGAGGCCAACCACATCAGACCTGCTTTAATGTCAATAGATCTTCGATTAAGGTACGTGAATCTTTTCATCATGGCACACCTTCAGCTTGTTCAGTGTGCTTAGTGCAGGATGTTTAGTCATTCTTTCTCTGTTGCTAGTGACAGCTTTATTTGTGAAAAGTGCAGATTAGTTAGCTCTCTGACGGAGAAGATTGCAGTTTTAGAAGTGTG
>JAPFFA010000005.1:56597295-56607680 GCA_026153275.1 Sciades herzbergii | reverse complement strand
TCACTTGATTATAGTCTAAATGTTCTCAAATTTATTATGTTTTTCCTTATATTAGGATGGCTAGTTTTTGCAGTGTGTGGAGGTGTTGTGTTTCTTCCTTGCTATTGAATACGACGTGGCGAATTTGCTCGGAAAGCAAGGGTGCCAATACTTTAATAATCATTGGAATTCTGAGTGCAAATTATGAACCAGTAAGGAGTTGCTCTTTTAGTGTGGTTGAATTGTGTAAATTCTAAAAAAAACCACTGTGATACCCTATATAGTGTGCATATGCAGGGAATAGGCAGCCATTTGGGAATTAGCCTGAGCTGAAAATCGAGGATGTTGTAGATCGTGGGTAAGAATCTAATACTGAGCTAAGTTTCAGGGGGAAATTTTAGCGCTTGGCATGTCCCTCCTCCGTATCAGACCACAGAAAGAGAATGTTGGCCACAATAGACTGACTGTAGCGTCCTTGGAAAGAAGCCGTGCAGCGTTGTCGGTCCAGTCGAGTCTTTTGTTCAGGTCGACCCCTGTGTACTGGTAGCTCCGCACCATCTCCACATTCTCTCCCCTTCATAGGGACCGGCTTGACAGGTTTCCGAACAACCTGGAAACCAGTTCTTTTGTTAAGCTGCAGGTGTTTTTCCACTCGCCTCCTGTACTCTGAATCATCTCCGTAATGAACACACCCTACAATGGACGAGTCAGTCGCTCCTGTCGGTGTCTGGTCTTGGGATGGTTTGGTTTCTGGGGGTGCCGCAGTGATGCTCCTCTCCAACACACAGTGTAGCCTTTTGGACAGGTAGTCCATGACCCTGGTGATTGGTGGGAACTCAACCTTCAACCTGCAATCTCTAGTTCGTTCCCCAGTCAGAGAGGCAGGAAGGTGTTGAAGGTAACAGAGAAATCAAAGCTCTTGATGGTGGATCTGATTTGTGTTTTCGTGTGAGGAAGCTTGGTTGGAGTGTGAGGATCAGAGCATCCTCCACACCTTGTAGGCAAACTGTTGGGGGTTCGTTACCAAAAAAGTTGCACTTTTAAGACCAGCCGTTCAAAAGCGCCTCATGATGGCAACTGGTCTGTAGAACTTAAGGGTGCTGGAGTTGATTAAGTAAAGAAAGCGGAGGAATAAAACCTGACCGGTTGTAGGAGAGTCATCATTGACTGGGTGGTGCGAGCAGCAATCTTCAATTAGTATTTTTTTTATTATTATTATTTGTAGAATGATGTCATTCATGGTCAGTTACAGTTAATGTTGTTGAAGTGTAAACAGTTGCAAACTGTTGTCGTCCCCCCCTTAAGTTAATAAGTGGTGTAGTGGTTAGCACTGTTGCCTCACAGCAAGAAGGTTCTGGGTTCGAACCCAATGTCTGTGTGGGTTTCCATCCAGAGTCCAAAGACAACTGGCTCCTCTAAATTGCCCATAGGTGTGTGTGTGTGTGTATATATGTATATAGGGGGGGTTCCCCCCAAACTTAGAAATGGGAAGGTTGTGATAGGAAGGGCATCTGGTGTAAAACTATATGGTCCAATCAATAGGGTCCACCTGGCAACGACCCCACACGCAAGTGGGACAAACTGGAAGAAGTGTGTGAGGGAAGACGAATAAAATTGTCTGCTTTGCGACAATATTTATTGTTAAAAGCACTATACAAATGACTTGACGATAAACAAATAAACTTTAAATGCAGCTTAACGAAAAACAGGAAACTGAAGACTTTCCTGTGGTGGAAAACTGTTCCAAAGTGCTAGAACTGGAGATTCCTTCCATACATGTTATTGACTGTTTCAATAAATATCGAGGAATTAATTTCTATTTAGCCCTGGCATAGATTGGCGATCTGCCCGAGGTGTTCCCTGCCTCTTGCCCCAAAATCGGCTGGGATTGGCTCCAGCTTCCTTCATGACCCTGCTGGATCAGTGGAATAGCTCATGGATGGATGGATGGATGGATGGATGGAAAATTCCTGTGGGTTTTTTTATGTTTAAATAAAACAAATGTACTTGTCCTCATCTCGTCACTAAAATAAGTGCGACCAGATAATCAAGTCACACTTATTCTCACCCAACCCCTACTTTCTAAATGCTTTAACATTTCCTCTTTCTTTTTCATTAAGTGTTTTTACTAAAACAGAAACTCTGGTGTCACCCAAAACGCTAAAACAGAAGCGGTGTTCGCAAGACTTTTAGGTGGTGATTTTTATATTTGTACGCTGACACTGCTATGATCTCGGTCTGCATTACCCATAATGCACTTGATGTCTGCAGGAAGGAGTCGATGTATAAATGGAACGTATAAATATAAAGATGGGCAGCAGGTGTTTGTGTGTTTAGCCTGTCAGGCTTTAGTGAAGTGCAGCGCTGATCTCATCTCATATGCTAACCACTAATTAGCAGGTGATTAAGTCGCCTGCTGAAGCGGCAACCTCTTCATCCCAAACGACACGTTCTTTTCAGTTTCCTCAGTGACCCGTGTGAAATGAACTCTAGTCAAGAACCTCCCTAGAGTTTATGATGCAGCAGGTTTTTTTTGCTGATAAGAGTCAGAAGTTCTTGTTGAACACTTCCTGTATTGGACCAGTGTTACTGACTGATAAACCCTTTTTCTGTTCAGCGTGTGTTTTGTCCTGTAGGGTTTGCCCCCCCCCCCTTCCTGTCTTTTGTTGACTTACTGATGTGGCTCATGCACTGGCCATCTCTCTCTGGATCTGAAGCAAAATCAAATTTTTGAATTGGATTAATTTAAGGGCGCATGGTAGAGTCCAAACCTCCTCCAGGCCACATAAAGCAATCAGCATCAAAATGAAATAACTTGAAACGAGGAGGATACTAAAGCTGGACATCAAATTTCATCCAAATCCATTCACTACTTTTTGAGTTATGTTGGGGACAAAAAAAAGAAAAAAAGAAACCAGACGAAAACATCACCTCCTGCAAAAACGTTGATGGAGCTTGGCATGTAACAATTTCTCACTTCACGATTTGATTTATGATACTGGGTTCACGGTTTGATTTAAACACTTTTTAAAAAAAAAGAAAAAAAGAATTTTATTACCAAACAATGCAGCATTTATTCTCCTGTTCTTTATCAACTTAAATATTCCTTTTATTATATAAATTAAAAAAAATTCTTAACAAAATTATTTACCCACATTTGTAAAGGTCAAAGTAAAATATAATAGCCTATGAATAAAAGATATTCCTTTTATTAAAAATTCAAAAGTTAACAAACAGGCATTTCCTTAATAAACCTTGAACATTTGTACTTCCTCTATCTGCTTCTCTTTTATTTATCTTTCAGCAGTCTGTAAAAAGAGCAAGAGCTCTGATTTCTCGTTAACTCTATTTGTACACAATCACACAACAGCTCCTTCACATTTTACACCCATTTTTTGTGTGTTTTTGGAACATTAGAGCTGTGTTATTTCCACCTAGGGTGAAGTCACATGCATTCCTGCTATTGTACGTTATTGCTCCCTGTGCTGTCTAAACGATGCAACGTGACAATGAGGAAAAACTTTAGGTTACACAGCCTGATAATTGCCATAGCATTTTTTGTTATTTCATTGATTCAAATCATCATTAATTTATATTGTGATTTATCATTGCATTGTTTATTGTTTCATGCCTGTTAAATTATTCGCTGAAGGTGAAGTGAATATCGGTGAGTAATAACGGAGATGAAGTCCAGGTTATTATTCACTGATATTCACTGTGCCTGAGGTGGATAACGGTTTAATATAAATACACTGGTGGTTTATTTAAAAAAAAAAATAAAAAATGTATTAAAAAATAATTTATTTCAAAAGCGGCATGTAAATGTAATAGCAGCGCAGACTTGTCACTTCTCTACACCAAGTCACGTAAAATACTTTGTTCTGAAATCAATAAAATAAATCCCGACCCCAACTTCCCTTTGAATAGTTTTAGACCAAACTTCAGAGCATCTTTAGTGCTTTTAGGAACAGCGTTTTCTTTCATCACCTGTAATTCTTCCTCACTTACAGTGACGAAGCGATTGGAGCCATTTTGCCGAGTCGCTCGAGGTGATTATCAAGAAATTGGTGGAGAAATTCGGACTATCAGTGCGCATGATTTTCGGTAATCACCTCCGTATTTCTACTAACTCCTGATTAACCTCGCTTGCTCGGTCTTTAGGGGAAAATATCAGACCGAGGTCCTGACAGTACGGCTCGGTCTGTACAAAAACACCCCGGTCTGATATTTTCCTGTAAAGACCGAGCAAGTGAGGTTAATAGAGTTTATTGATCTGGCTTTTTTATTTCTAAGATTAAAATAGACGCTCATTAGAATGAGACGTGATGCTGATTTCGGTCACGTCATATTTGTAACGTAGTCGAGTCACGCATGCAGAATAAACGGCTAACGGTTTCAAAACTAAATCGGCCATTTGCGGGAATTGGTCACGTGTCAATTTTCCCCATAGCAGCAAGCCTGTGGTGGGCAAGCGAACTTGACATTCCTTGACATCCATAAGAGTTTGACTTTCGATGCGAAGCAATCCGTTTCTGTAATAGCTGTTTTTACCTTTTCTACTGTCTTTTTTTTGACTAGAATTTTCGTGTGTACGTGGAAAAAGTTTGTGGTTTTAACTTCTGTCGTAAGTTAAAGCGAATCATTGGCTGTAAAAGAGAGTTTTTTGGACTCAAGTTGGTCGCTGCTGAGAGAAATTCACGTGTGAAATGGTGGATTTCTCAGGTATGTTTATAACTTTTATAATTTCTCATTTTCTACCTTCATCATTCGCTTACTGTAGCTTGCACCCTGTCCAGGTTTTTTGACCATGAGATCCTGCACTTTCGGCAGCGACCAACTTGAGTCCAAAAAACTCTTTTACGGCCAATGATTCGCTTTAACTTACGACAGAAGTTAAAACCACAAACTTTTTCCAAGTACACACGAAAATTTGGGTCAAAAGGTAAAAACAGCTATTATAGAAATGGGTTGCTTCACATCGCCAGTCAAACTCTTATGGTTTTCAAGGAATGTCAAGTTGGCTTGCCCACCACGGGCTTGCTGCTATGGGGAAAATGGGCACGTGACCAATTCCTGCAAATGGCCGATTTCGGTTAGCAGTTCCTGAATGCTCTTCATTGCTCATTTCTTGAATAACTCTGTGTCTTGTCTGTCTTTTTGTATTTCGGCTGTTTTTGATTCCGTTTTAATTTCCAATTCATCTTTTTATGTCGTTTTGTTTGTTTTTTTGCAATGTTGAAAGCTGGCGCCTTGGAACAAAAGTCCATAATTGCTCACAGGCATTACAGGAAAATACTGCCTGCTAAGGAACCAATCGGAGCACACGGTTTTACTGGAAGTAGCTCCGGAAGTATACATCATAAGAAGTAGCAGTAGACATGTCACTGGACTTGAAGAATATGGAGTTGTTTATCTTAACCAGACATAATTCTGTGGTTTCTCACCTTGTATCATACGCTGTCAGCTTCAAAAAAAGGACATCGGAGAGCTAAAATCCATCTTGAAGCTGATTTGCTTTGTGGTCTCGGGTCGGAGGTGTGGCTTCAAGGTTGCAGAAATGTGATTTGGCGTTTCAAATAGATTTGTGTATTTTTTGTGTGTACCTGAGGGTTAGGAGCGTTACTGTGGGGGTGTTTGATGCCCGAATATAAACGCATCACACTTTTAATCCACCAGTTAAGGGTGTAGAAGGTGGTGGTGAAAATTAAAACAAATGTTTTTAGTACAAAATTTCAAAAACCAAAAGGAAATGAGATTTGAATTCCTTAAGTGTGGTTCTTTCTTTTCCGGAGGTGTGTCTGTAAAAGGATATCGTCCCAGGACGTCTGTAGAAATTATAATCCGTTTGCTCAGGATGAGGGAGGTCCTTCTGAACCACAGAGACGGGAGTGTCTTCACAATGGATCCATGCTCCTCATGCTAAAAAATATTCCATGAGAGCTACATACACTTCATTTTAAAACATTTGACCTTTTGTGCTTGTTGTAGGACTTGATCATTAGTAGGTCACATGATCAGAACAATGGAATTTGCCTCAGTAACTGACCTTAAACCCGGTGAAGCTCTGCTTCTCTGACGGCGTTCTCTATATTGCGTTGTTCTGGGTTTTGAATTGGCTGATTTGGAAGGGAGTAGAGATTCCAGAGATTCTCCCGTAAAATTAATGCTTTAACATCCAATAAACTTCACCTGTCTGTGTTGGTGCTTGGCTCCCTGCTGTCACTGCCTGCGCTTTTGGGTTTGGTTATCACTAAAAGAAGTGGCCGGACAGGCAGGAAGTCCCACAGTGCCAGTCGACCCAGTTCTCCCAAAAATAGGTGTGTGTGTGTGTGTGTGTGTGTGTGTGTGTGTGCGCGCGCTATTTCAGTGACCAGAAAATAGCAGGAAACACTGCAACAAGCCACAATGTAGAACAGCCAGATCGAACACGTAAACACACAGGCGTTGGTGTTAAAGCTATATTCGTTGTGGACATTTCATTTTTTTGTCAAATGTTTCTCTTTCCCAAAATGTGTTGAGTATCTTCAGTGTCTGGAAGCTGCCTCGTTAACAAAGACATTGAGGTGGATTAGTCCTGCCACTCTACCACTCAGCCACATTATTAGGAACACCTACACACCTGCTGTTTAATGCAGCTCTCTAATCAGCCAGTCCCTTGACAGCAGCACAGTGCATAAAACAGATGTCCACAAGTGCTGGCGACCAGCGGTTTTCTCCAGCCATACACAGTCTGCGCTAGCTACTCAATCCCAGGAAAAAAAACAAACAAACAAACACTTGCTTTTCAACGTTCAAGCTTTTTTAAAATAAATATCGTCTCCCCTGCCCGCAATTTGCTGCAAATCCAGTTATTTCACCACAAAGTTGTCTTTGATTTGAGTCTAGCATGACTGGAAGCAACGCCATATTTGTTGATTGATTCTCGGGCTCTGATTGGCTGAGCCGTAGCAGAGAGTAAAGACTCACTACATGATGGTTACAGACGATTTCACTCGGTTTTCACAAAATACCACTGAAGAAGAAACTAAAACCTTCCATGGGCCAAATAAAGAGTTGGTTTTCTGCAGGTTTGCACATATAAATCGTAATTAAGAATTGTTCTTTTCATATCCAGAAGCTACCTGGAGTGCTGAAGTTCCCATAGAAATGTTTGGTCTCTTAGCTAAGGCTTCATACTTATCAAGTGCAAATCACTAATTGTGTGCAAATATTTATGCTGAAATGAAAACTATACTGTACACAATACCACACCAGAAGCACATCAAGTGCATGACGCATGCACCAGATAAGCTCACCATGTATTTATGTTAGAGAGCCAGGCAGCGTACTATAGAGGGGAACTGAGAAAGCCAAGCACACATCTGGAGGGGAATTTCATACATCTTTTGTAAGTATTTTACAGGGAAATGTTTGGTAATTTATTAGCGGATAATGCTCCAAAGGCCACCAGAAGGCATGTACATATTTTAAAATTTTCTTTGGGGGGGCTATGCCCCCAGATCTCCTTAGCTTTAGTGCACCTTTGGCACAAATTCCAGAGCCACCTACTACTTTTTGTTAAATATAAAGCTGGCTACTTCAGATTTTCTGGAGAACCCTGCATCAAATCCCACAGATACAAATCAAGAGCTTCAGTTAATGTTCACAATGTTCAAACATCAGCATGGGAAAACTTATGATCTCAAAGTGTGACTTTCTTTCACTGCGGTATGGGTGTCTGTTTGAGTCAGATGGTGGTTGGTGGTTTGAGTATTTCAGAAACTGTTGATCTCTTGGGGTTTTCTCACACAACAGTCTCGAGAGTTTACACAGAATGGTGCAGAAAACAAACACTGAGTGAGTGAGCGAGCGACAGTTCTGTGGTGGAAACAAACGCCTTGTTGATGAGAGAGGGTCAGAGGGAAATGGACAGATTGGTTCAAACTGCAAGGAAGGATATACTGTAGTAACTCATCACTCTTGACAACCGTGGTGAACAGAAAAGCATCTCAGCATGCAACAGAAGAAAAGAACACATTGGATTCCACTCCTGCAGCCAAGAACAGAGATCTTAGAATCAAGAACATGTTCCTGTTAAAGTGGCCAGTGAGTGTGTGTTCCCTCTAACTAGAAAATAGTGGATTTTACATGAATGTGAAATCCATGTAACGCATCTAAATCCGATCTAAATATATTGGGTGTGAGCAAGCGTAGGGTGTGTTGTGTACAGTAACGCGTGACAGCCACTGAGTGTGAGAAGAAACGTTTGGGGGACGAGGAGGCCGAGATGGTTGGAACAAGATTTTAAGAGACGAGTCAAATCTAGACATTTTGGAAGAAACTGATCAATAAAGTGCACCGTATTGACTGAAGCTCAGCTCGACTGCTAGTTAAGGGCTAATTAAGGATTAGCACACGAGGGAGAGAGAGAGAGAGAGAGAAAGCACTCTACAAGCCTGAAAGAGGATACAGGAACACTAATGTTTGCAGTGCATCATGGGAAAATTTCTTGTAAGCTGCACCCTCCATTGGTCTGATTCCTCTGTGGGGATATTGGAGATTAGAGCTTCCTTCATGCACACTTGTTACACACACACACGGCTGGCAGTGTGCTTTCTGTATGGCAAGACGTTTCCAGGAACCTGTAACTGAAAGTGTTCATGCATAGTGTTTTTTCCTCTCTCTCTCTCTCTTTCTCTCTCTCTCTCTCTCTCTCTCTCTCTCTCTCTCTCTCTCTCTCTCTCTCTCTCTCCATGGCGATACCGCTCCATGGGTCAACATGGTTGGGGTATTAAAGAAAAGAGGTGGATGATGTCATTACGTGTGAGAGAGAGAGAGAAACAGACTCGCTCCCTTTTTTTTTTTCCTCACTTGTTTCATCTCATTTTCATCTTTTTTCCTCTCTTTTAACCTATTACTTTTCCCACCATCATCTTGTTCCCTTCCTTTTATTCCTTTTCAATCCCGTCTTCATATATATATATTTTTATCTTTCTCTGTCTATCTTTTCCAGGACTTTTCCTCTTCCTCTCTTCCAATTCCCTTTTCTCTTTCTGTTTTGCGTCACCCGTGTAAGCAGTGAACATTTATGAATGGAAGTTGGAGATCCTTTAAGACATCATGCCAGGTTAACTCCTTTAAACTAGCTAACGCTTGTTAGCATTGATTGTGAATATAATTCTCTCAAATCTTATAAAATTAACTTTTGCGTACGTTAGCAGTCGAGAGTTAGCAGTGAACATGAATGAATATTATCTGAAAATCCGTCAGGTTAGTTGATGTAAGCTTGCTAGCTACCGTTAGCAGAGAAAAATTATGAACACTTATGAATGTCTCCTCAGTGTTCACAAACATCATGTCAAATTAGCGCATACGCACTTGCTAGTGTTTACAGTGAAGCTTTTGAACACTTATGAATATCCCCTAAAAATCCTGTCAGGTTTTCTGATGTAAGCTAGATAACTAGCTTTAGCAGTGTAGATTATAAACATTTATGAATATGAAAAAATCCACTCAGATATTCTGTCCTGTCAGGATAGCTCATGCAAACTAGCTATGTAGCGTTAGCAATAAATATTGTAAACATATGAATAAAATCCTGTAATCTAACTATCTATAATTAATAGTTGAGGTTTTTGAACACGTATAAATCATGTCAGATTAACTCATAAAATTTAACTGTCAGGTTAACACTGGAGATTACAGCTATTTATGAATTTAATCTGAAAATCTTGTCATGTTAGCTTGTGTAAGCTAGCTACGTTGTGTCAGCAATAAATGTTTTTGAACATTTTATGAATATCACATAAAAATCCTGTCAGGATCGCTGATGGAAGTTGGCTGTTTAGAGTTAGCAGCGAGGATTATTAATGTTTATGAATATAAACTGAAAATCCTGTCAGGTTCGCTCATGTAAGCAAACTGTCAAGAATTAACAGTGGAAATTTTGAGTGTGTGTGTAGAAAAAAAAAACAACTGAAAATCCGTCACAAATCCTGTCAGGTTAACTCGTGTAAGTTAGCTGTCGAGTTAGCACTGAAGATTACAACTATTTATGAAATAATTAATCTGAAAATCCTTTCAGAAATCTCTTTTTAGCTTGTGTAAGCTAGCTATGTCATGTTAGCAGTAAATATTTTTAAACATTTTATGAATATCACAGAAATCCTGTCAGGATAGCTGATGGAAGTTGGCTATCTAGAGTTGGCAGTGAGGATTATCAACATTTTATGAATATAAACTGAAAATCCTGTCAGGTTTGCTCATGTAATCTAACTATCGAGAATTATCAGTGGAAATTTTGAACATGTACGCATGTATAAACTGAAAATCCTCTCAGAAATCATGTTCGAGACGCTCTTGTAAGTTAGCTGTCTATCGGTAGCACTGAAGATTACGAATATTTATGAATATAATCTGAAAATCCT
>JAPFFA010000005.1:56041239-56051900 GCA_026153275.1 Sciades herzbergii | reverse complement strand
AAACCTATATATTTGAAAACTAGAAGATTCAAGGTTTCTAGTGGTGTTACTCATATGTTTCTAGGACAAAAACTCGCGGAGCTTCAGACGTGTGCTTGGAACAGTCCAAAAAGTCCTCCCGGGGGGACCGCGACCTCAGAGTGTTTTAATATCTCAGGAAAGCTAAGAGATACCTCGCCAGGCCAGGTGGGCTCTCTTTTTCATACACTTCAAATTCACCATTTCATTCTTCCCTGGCTCCAATAATACCAAAGCTGACGCCCTATCTTGAGTCTTTGCTCTTTCCCATCAAGATTCTGTCACCCACCCCATTCTCCCACCCCAATGCTTTCTACAATCCATCACCTGGGACCTAGACAAGGAAATAAGGAACTCACAAACTCAAACTCTCCCCAACAATCTCTCACCTGGCCTACTATATGTGCCTAAGTGCCTTAGAGGCAGACTCATCACTTGGGCTCATGCATCTCCCACCACGGGACACCCTGGCAGTCAACGTACTCATCAAATGCTAAGGAACAAGTACTGGTGGGAGAACATGCTCACAGAGATTAACCTCATGCTCTGTCTGTGCTCAAGCTAAGGTTCCTAGAACCCCTCCAGCCAGGAAACTGTGCCCCCTCCCTGTTCCTCAGAGACCCTGGTCCCACATAACCATCAATTTCATCACTGACCTCCCTCCCTCGCAAGGCAATACCACCATAATGGTAACAATTGACCACTTCTCCAAAGCTCTTAAGCTCATCCTGTTACCTGGCATCCCCACAGCATCCCAAACAGCTGAACTACTATTCCAGCAAGTATTTAGATACTATGGTCTCCCCAAGGACATAGTTAGCGACTGGGGCTCTCAGTTTATTTCACGCTTTTGGACTTGCTTCATGGAAAGATTAGGGGTATCAGTGAGCCTCATGTCTGGATACCATCCCCGGTTGAATGGCCAAGTAGAAAGAGCCAACCAAGAAATCAGCTGTTTCCTGAGGATCTTCTACATGCATAACCAGGGGGACTGGGCATGCTTCCTTCCATGGGCCGAGTATACACAAAACTCCCTCAAACACTCTGCAACCCAATTAACACCATTTCAGTGCATACTCGGCTACCAACTGCCCCTGGTCCCCTGGGACGACATGCCAAGTAAGGTACAAGCCGTGGAAGATTGGTTCACATGCAGCCAGACAATATGGGAGGAGGTACACCAATGTCTGGAAATGATCAACGCCAAGTATAAAGAATATGCAGACAAACATAGAGCAGCCAATCCAAACTTTTCCCCGAGCGACAGATTATGGGTGGCCATGAGAAACCTCAGAGAACCCAACACCTCTAGAAAACTTCAGCCATGATATGTCAGGCCATTCAAGGTGCTACATCGCATCAATGAGGTCTCGTACAGGTTGAAACTCCCCCCTGACAGCAGGTTATCTCCCACATTCCACATCTCAAATCTGAAACCTACTATCCCGGGCCCTCTTGCTGAAAACACATTGGTCCAGGAGCACCCAGCTCTCGACATAGAGGGTGAACCCATCTACCAGATAAATAAGATCCTCGATTCTAGACGAAGAAGAGGGCAAGTCGAGTACCTTGTAGATTGGGAAGGTTATGGACCCGAAGAACAAAGCTGGGTCACCGCTAAGGACATTCTAAGCCCACTCCTCAAGCAAGAATTCCATGCTCTACATCCCGACAAACCAGCACCCAGAGGTAGGGGGCGCCTTAGAAAGAATGTAGCTCCCAGAGGGAGCTCCTTGGGGAGGGGGTTCTGTCAGTAAACCTGCTGAGAATGTTCAGACTACAAATATAAACACTTTGAACTACACTCCCCAAGATTCACAGTGCCCTCTGTCTCCTGACTATTGATTACAGCTGTAACTCATCTTCCTAATCACCTCTCTCCCTACTTAAGCCACTCACTCACTTTACTCCAGTGCGAAGTATCATTCTGCTCTTTCCAGTTCATACCAAGCCTTATTTTTGATTGTCTCTCGTTTTCTGACTCTTGCTATTCCTTTTCATGTTTACAGTCTTTGTCTTTCCTCTATTACATTGTTTGCCAATTGCCCAACCCTTGCTAGTTCCCTGACTTCGATTCCTGTCTCACATTTTGGATTTGTCACAGTTTGCACCCCACTTTCCTCTGCACATACATCCGTAAGTGCCTGCGCCCTGACACAGGTGTTATTTTGTCCCATTTTTCCTCCAAACAGGTCTTAGGGTGTGCAACAGTACAGAGTTTTCACTGTCATTTTTCATTTCAAAATTCTCCACACATTCTCTATTGGGGACAGAGGGGACACACCCTCTTATTCCACAGCCACACCTTCATAATGTGAGTAGAATGTGGTTTTGCATTGTCTTGTTGAACTCTCCCTGGAAAAGATGTCATCCTGAATGCAGCATATGTATGTTGCTCCAAAATCTCAGTGTACTTTTCTGCATTAACACTCCATCACAGAAGTGTAAGTTACCTTTGCCAAGGGCACTGAGACAACCTCATACCATGACACACCCTGGCTTTTGGACTTGTTCCTGGTAAGAGTCTGGATGGCCCTTTTAGTCTTTGGTCCAGAGCACACAGCGTCCATTTCTGACAAAAAAGACCTGGAATACTGATTTATCTGACCACAATACACATTTACACTCTGTGATGGTCCATTCCAGATGCCTCTGAGCCCAGAGAAGTTGATGGCACTTCTGGACGCAGTTAATATAAGGCTTCCTTTTTGCACAGTAAAGTTTTAACTGGCATTAGTGGATGTAACTCTGACAAAGGCTTAGCCAAAGTAATCCTGAGTCCATTGCCTCACAGCCAGAAGTTCCTGGGTTCGAGCCCAGCGGCCGACGAGGGCCTTTCTGTGTGGAGTTTACATATTCTCCCAGTGTCTGCGTGGGTTTCCTCTGGATGCTCCGGTTGCCCCCACAGCCCAAAGACATGCAGGTTAGGCTAACTGATGGCTCTAAATTGACCATAGGTGTGAGTGTGAATGGTTGTTTGTCTCTATGTGTCAGCCCTGCGATGACCTGGCGACTTGTCCAGGGTGTACCCCGCCTCTCGCCCATAGTCAGCTAGGATAGGCTCCAGCTTGCCTGCGACCCTGTACAGGATAAGCAGCTATAGATAATGGATGAGTGGATGGAATCCTGAGTCCATGTGGTTCTATCAGCTGTAGATGAATGATGGTTCTTAAAGCAGTGAGGGATCGGAGATCACGAGGGTTCAGATTATGCTTGAGCCATTGCCCTTTACGCACCAAAATTCTTCCAGATTCCTTGAATCATTTAATGAAATTATGCACCATATAGGGTGAAATATCCAAATCCCTTCCTATCTTTCTTTGAAGAACATTGTTTTTAAACATTTCAATAATTTTCTCATGCATTTGTTGACGAACTGGAGATCCTTGGCCCATCTTTTTTCCTCAAAGACTAGGCCTTTCCTGGATATTGATTTTGTACCAAATCATGATTAGAATCGCCTGTTGACATCACCTGTTTCAAATCATGTCATTATTTAATTGTTTTACCTCATTACTCACCCTAAATTACCCATCCCAACTTTTTTTGGAATGTGTTACAGGCCTGAAACTCAGGGATGGATGTATATTAACAAAAGAAATTAAGTTGACCAGAAAAAATGTGAAATATTTTGGGTTCATTCTGTCTGCAATGAAATACAAGTCAAAGTAACTTTATAAATCATTGTTTTCTTTTTTATTTGCATTTTCCATACCGCCCCAACTTTTTCTGATTTCGAGTTGTATATAACAACACCTTTTAAAATCTGTTTATTATTAGTTATAGAATATGTAGCATGTCCACCAGACAAGTCTCTATGAATAAGTTGGTATTATGCAAACAATAACATATTAGAACCAGTGCATTAATATGAAGCTGTGATCTGAGACTGGAACAACTCTCTTGAAATTTGTTATTGAAGCAATATCACACAAGCGGGAGTGCTGTTGTACTGAATATCAACCAAATGTTTTGTTTATTTCTGCTCCGTGGGTGGATATAGATCCCACAGAAGCCACCCTCACTTTATAGTGTGTTGGCTAGCTGGCTAGCTAGCTCACATTGATTTCTACATTCCTATTAAAAGGTGCTTCCAGTAACATTGGCATCCTTTCTTCCTTTTCATCTTCATCTGATGACTTACTTACTTACTACTTACTAACACTGGGCCATCGGGGGAGCCTTGACCTAATGGTTAGAGAAGCATCTTTGGGACCAAAAATCCAGGGACTCAAACCAGCAACCTTTTGGGCCCATGACTGCTTCTCTAACCATTAGGCCATGGCACCCCCCAGAAGCAGCTTTGGGACCAAAAGGTCACTGGTTCAATTCCCTGGTCCAGCAGCAATGGCTGAAGTGCCCTTGAGCAGGGCACCTAACCCACAATTGCTCCCCAGGCTGCTCTGGGTGTGTTGTATGTCGCTCTGGATAAGATCATCTGCTAAATACCATTAATGTAATGTAATACAAGTTTGGCCTCAGCTGGGATCTAGTACAGATCATCCAGTCTCTGCGATCCCTTAAACATGATTCCAGTTCCTGTAAGTTACCAGCTCCTCCACTCTTCTTCAGTACATCAACAAAGCTCACTCTTGGTCTTCTCCATCTCTTTTGCCCATGCACCGATTGCCATGTGATGAGCTGATGAGTTGCCAGTTCTGGATGTCTAAAGCAGTGTCCAGCCAGCTGTATCCTCCTAGCTGCTACCTTGTCACTGATCCTAGACTGCTCTACGTATAGCACTTAAGTTGTGATGTGCTGCCTCCAGCTAATGTTTAGGACTGCATACAGCATGCATGTGTAGCAGCCATCGAGAAATCTTTCGAGCCCTGGTGTTAGGGTCCAAGCTTCGCATCCATACAATTGAACAGACTACTGTGGCCAAGAAGTAGCTCAACTTGAACTCCTTTGACATTCTTGACTTCCACATCCTCTTCATACTGTTTAGTGCTCTCCAGGCTAGAGCCTTCAGTCGACTCAACCCAGGACCCCATGTGTATTTGAAATCTGACATCTATTTAAGTGTACTACCTGATAGTGTTGTTAGCTATTGGGTCATGGTCCTCAATGTTATAAGCCATCACCTCTGTCTTTTTGGTATTTTTAGATTGTTATGTTTGGCTTTGACTTGGATTAGAAGCTCTTGGACTTGTTCAATCTGGTTAGAGGGGAAGCCATGGCCTAATAGTTAGTGAAGCAGCTTTATGACCAAAAAATTGCCAGTTTGATTCCTTAGACTAGGAGGAATGGCTGAAGTGTCCTTGAGCAAGGCACCTAACCCCCAACTGCTCCCCAGGTTGCTCTGAGTATGATATATGTCACTCTAGGTAAGAGCGTCCTGTAAATGCCTCTAATGTAGATATCATCAGAAAAGTCCAGGTCTGTGAGGGATACTGCAGGTGTTCTTTTGGATCTCCTTGGTGATATAGTGAATCCAAATTCTATTTCTCTTCCCCCTATTGCTTGCCTCAATGCATAATCTCATTCAATTTTGAAGAGAAAGGGTGCTAGGGTGTCCTCTTGTATGATACCTGCCAGTGTGCTGAATTCCTGATTTTCCCCATCAGGTGTTACTACCTTTGCTCTGGTGTTGGTATATGTGCTATCAATGGCATGGAACAGATTTGGGGAAATGCCATCTCATCTGATGACTTTTCATATTTTAAGTTAAAAGTTATATTCCTGAAAAGTATCGTTTGCCATGTCCACTGATGATGTCTCTAACACTACTGTAGAAATAGTTTCAAACTAGGAAGTGGAATTTTATGTGCAGGAGAGAGATGAGTGGAGTGATACACACAGTGAAACGTCCCCGCGCCATTTTGTGAAATATCAGCACTTTTGGAACGCCGCTCAGGCCACTCAAACTTGTGGAAGAAAATCAATCTACACCTGATTTAAGATTTGATTCATGTACTGACTGATCAAGGTCAAGGCTTTTTTTTAAATTGTCATTTCAACCATATAAAGTTGGTACAGTACACAGTTAAAACAAAACATGTTTCTCCAGGACCATGGTGCTACATTAAACATCACAGGACTACAAATGTCCAAATACACCATAAAATGCAAGACTGCAGCGAGTGCAAACATTGCAGACAATAAACTACACACAACATAAAGTGCAGACAACAAGGACAGTGCAAAAATGACAGCTAGCACAGACAACAGTATATTGACAACCAGTACCTGTTACTGTTAATGTGTGGAATGTTGACTGTGTATTGAGATAGTGAATGTAAAAAGCAATAAATAAATGTAAATGTGTGTGAGAAGCATTGTAAACATTGTATTAGTGATAGTGTATTATTGTTCATTGTGCAAAGACTGCAGTGTGAGTGGTGTATTCAACAGTCTGTGAGAATCAGTCCAGTCCCTCAGAGTTGAGAAGTCTGATGGCATGTGAAAAAAAAACCCTATTACAAAGCCTGGCTGTGAAGGCCTGAATGCTTCGGTACCTTTTTCCAGATAGCAGGAGGGCGAAGAGATTGTGTGAGGTCATCCACAATGCTGGATGGTTGAGTCCAAGATGGCGGTGCGGCCTGTGTCTTGGACTCCATCTTGGATGAAGTATTGATTTAAGAAAACCCAAAATAAATTAAAAGCTTGTACAGCAAATTCTTTTTTTTTCCTATTAAAGATATATGTTGTGTAATCATTCTGTAAGAGAAAAGAACAGTTCAGAGAAATAATTGAACGCCCAATATTACCATGAAATTCATGTCCCTGTATGTAAACTTCCGATTGCAGCTGTATGTATGGTGGTGCAGCAGAGGCTATGGTCATATTACAAGCTTCTTTGCACAATTCCATTTTTTTTTTTTTTTGCTACAACTGGATCTGTCTATAATGACGGTTTATCTTTATAACCGCAAGTGACCTTTCATACGTGTCTTTCATGTGAACACACCTGTCCCCGAAACACTAATGTCAGTGATGTGTGCATACATTGGGAAAAAGCCAGTGAATTCTGATGACTGAGCTTATTCATGTCAACTTATCGGAAATGTATTAAAGGACCACATATGAAAGTGGTCTCAAGTTTTTGTGTCACATTCAGACAGAAAATTGGACTCATGTGAAGTCAGGAACCACAAAGACCTAAGAAAGGTGGACTCACCCTCAGCCATTACTCCATCTCCAAAGCAAACATGCACTGTGGAAAACAACTTATGCAATGTTTGAGACACATACACAAGCAAATGCAAACATGAAGCCAAATCCAAATGAAGACACATTCAAGAAAAAATGGCCCCAATTCAACTGGTGGACCTTCATAATAGAGTCTGTTGTGAAATCGATATTTACAAATGGATTAATTTCATTCCTTGAACATGCTTCTTCAAACTCATGGGAGTGGCTGCCTAGGTGCCACAGAATATATGAAAAGGTAAGAGAAAAAAAAAAATTGGGCATGTCAGAGCATTGCATCTGGTATTTAAAAATGTTTAGATTGCTGTAATAAATTGACACAAATCCACAGATTTCTCATATATCGTTTATATGCATATCCTATAAAACTGTATATGATTTCTCATATAATAGCCTTCCCATACTATCCTGTGCTGTGCTAGTGTTTTGCACATGAAACATCTCTCATACTATATAGCCACAAGGTTATACTTGATAATATTAAATGTTCTATTTTAAATGAACACATTTGAACATATTACAAATGCACAGAATGAATTCACTTTCATTGTTGCACTGGCATTTCTGACGCTTGGATGAATAATCCCATGTAAATATTTCAGCATAAGTATGTTTGTTTAGCAGGAACCGGCTCCTCCAGGTCTGAAAAAAAAAGCTCCATCTATATTTCTCTTTTGATGGCTGCTTTAAGATGACCAAATGGAAAGCAAGCATGTTTCCCAATTCCACAATGTCACGTTGCACAGTTCTTATACTCCAGCCAAGTAAAAAAAAAAAAGGTGTACATGCAGGTGTGTGTGTGTGTGTGTGTGTGTGTGTGTGTGTGTGTGTGTGTGTGTACACATGTGTACTGGCCCTGAGTATCTTGTGACAACTCAATGTGTGTTTTATTTTGCTTAGTTTTGCTTTTCAGTGACTTTATTTCACTCTATGCACTCTAGCACACACACACACACACACACGTTGCTGGACTGTTCAGCTCTCTCTCTGGTTACAGGCTTCTCGCTGCAAACACACAAAGTACACACATAAATAAACTGCTGGAAATCTGACATAGGTGAGACTCATCACGTGTTACCTGCTGGTTCTACCTGCCTCTTCTCTGTCCAAAGCTGATGTTTGACCATGCCCCTGCTACCACAAACCCTCACCTCCTGGTGCTGTCTGGCCTGCAGCTGACTCTGCTCCTTGATGGAAGAGGTAATCCACCACCACCATCTGTGCCCCTGGCCTGTGGACCAGATCAAACTTAAATAGATGAAGTGTCAGTATTAACCAGTAATCCACGCATTGGCATCCTTCATGCGATGGAGCCATTGGAATGGGGAGTGATCTCTCAGACCGAGAGCTTGTGGCTAATGTACAGAATGGGGTGTTCCTCCCACTCCACCACCTGGGACAAAATGGCCCCAGCCCTCTGTCTGATGTGTTCATCTGCAGAACAAAAGGCAGAGAAAAGTCATGTTAATTCAACAGCAGGCTCCCACAAAAAATTATTTTACCTGGGTGAAAACCCATTCACATGGCTCCTTCCTCTGGACCAGATCTGGTGCCCCCATTTTAGTGAGGTCAATCAGTGGGTTAGCGATGTCTGAAAAATTAAGTACAAACCTTCTGGAAGAGCCAGTCAGCCCCAGGAACTGCCTTACATCTTTTTGATTTTGGGTCTCAGGCAGGCTGTAATCTCTGTGGTTTTGTCAATTTGAGGATGCATCTTTAAACTTTAGAACTTTGTCATTGTTTTAGAAAACAACGAAACAGTTTAGCAGCTCTCGGTACTGGCAGTGCAAAATGCAAAATAGGCACATAAGAACAAATAACACAAAAAATAGACATAAAAGCAATAAATAGGCATTTTCCTTGGGGGAGGGTGTTTGTTGCCTCTCACTGGTGGAGTTGGGGCAGGGGAGACGGGATTGCACATCCAACAGCTTGAGAGTAGAAGCTGTTTTTTAGTCTGTTTGATGCAGCTGATGAGTCTGTATCTCCTTCCAGAGGGCAGTAGGGAGAACAGATGCTGTCCAGGGTGGGTATGGTCCTTTAAAATACAGCTGGCCTTCTTTTGTAGTCGGTCAGTGTAAATGTCTTTGAGGGGAGGTAGTGGTGTATCAATTATGCACTCTGCCGCCCTCACCACCCACTGCAGATCCCTCCTGTCCTCTGCAGTACAGCTGGAAAACCACACAGTACAACAGCAGGTCAGGAGACTCTCCATTACAGATCGATAAAAGTTGATCAGCAGATGGTGAGGGAGGCGAGCTTGCTTTAACTTCCTTTAGAAAGTTAAGTTTAGTTCCTTAAGGAAGTAAAGCCTCTGTTGGGCTTTCCCCACCTGGTGGAAGATGTTAGTGGTCCAGGTGAGATCAGCCGAGATGTGGACGCCGAGGAACTTGAAGGTCTCCACCCTCTCCACTTCCTCACCGTGTATGCAAAGGGCAGAGTGTTCAGTGTGCCTCGATCTCCTAAAGTCCACTATCATTTCCTTAGTTTTTGAAATGTTTAAGTCCAGGTTATTGTCTGAACACCATTTTGTCAAGTGCTGAACCTCCTCCCTGTAGGCTGTCTCATTATTGTTAGTTATCATTCCTGCTGTGGTGGTATCGTCAGGAAATTTGACCATGGTGTGACTGGTGTGGATGGGGGAATAGTCATGGGTGAAGAGGGAGTAGAAAAGGGGGCTAAGGACACACCCCTGTGATGTGCCTGTGTTCAAGATGAGAGTGGACGATGTGTAAAGTCCAATCCTGACATTCTGTGGTCTGTTACTTAGGAAATCCAATATCCAAGTGCACAGTGAACTGCCTAAGCCCAAATCACTCAGCTTTTGAACTAGCTTGTGGGGAATAACTGTATTAAAGCCAGAGCTAAAATCCACAAACAGCATTCTCATGTAGGTGTTTTTCTGATCAAAGTGTGTGAGAGCTGTGTGAAGAGCTGTGATTATTGCATCCTCTGTTGACCTGTTCACTCTATAAGCGTACTGATGTTGGTTGAGGTCAGCAGGGATGGCCGTTTTAATGTGAGAAAGGATGAGTCTCTCGAAACATTTAGTGATGATGGGGGTTAGGGCAACTAGGTGATAGTCATTGATGCAGTTCACTGTACTTTTCTTCAGTATTGGGATGATGGTAGCTGATTTCAAGCAAGTGGGGACTGTGGACTGTTGTAGTGATAGGCTGAAAATGGTTGTAAATACCTCTGCTAGCTGGTCTGCACAGTCTCTGAGCATCCTGCCAGTGACTTCATCTGGACTGGTTGCTTTCCTCGCGTTGACTCTCCGCAGGGTGGATCTGACCTGGTGTTGATGCAGCTATCTGGGGTCATCCTTCCCTGTTAGTGCTGGGTGGATGTTGGCCTCCCTGTTTCATTGATTGAAGCAAGAAAAGAAGCGATTCAGTGTGTCCGGCAGAGTGTGTCAAGTCAAGTTTATTTGTATAGTGCTTTTAACAATAAACATTGTCGCAAAGCAGCTTTACAGAATTTGAACAACT
>JAPFFA010000005.1:55949605-55961361 GCA_026153275.1 Sciades herzbergii | reverse complement strand
CTGGGATAGGCTCCAGCTTGCCTGCGACCCTGTAGAAGGATAAAGCGGCTAGAGATAATGAGATGAGATGAGATGAATGTTGTGAAGGTTAAAGGAGGGTGGGTGTGTTTGCTTCATCCTCATCAGGTGATTGAGATGAAAAGCTGATCAAATCAGATCTCTTAGCTTGACTAAAATCTTTCAGCCTACATTCAAAGGTTCTTGGAATGGCCAAGGGGTTCAAAATGGAACCTTTTTTGAAAGGGAAATACACCAATAAAGACTTCTTTCTGAGAGGCAAACTGAAAGACCCGTAATGGTGGGAGATGGAAACTTCTCAATTGTCCCAAATTTAGAAAAATGGGTGTTCAAAATGGTCAGGGGGTTTAAGTTCCTAAAAGGGTTCTCCTTGATTTTACTCTATAATCCGAAGAACCCATTAGATGTAAACTTATTTTGAAGAGTTTAAGAAACTTTTAAGCAAACACTCTGGGAAAGAACCCTTAAGGGTTTTACAACTAGATTGAACCTTTTTTTTCCAGAAAATAATGAGTTCTTCAGGGGTTCTTTTGATGGTTTCTTTGGATGGAGGGTTCTTTAGGAGATTATGAAGGGGATTCTAGCTTGAAATTTCTAAGTAGAACTTTGACCTATTTCCCCAAAGGAACAGTCTGAAGGATGCTTTATGGTGACATGGAAGATTTTCTTTTTTCTTTTTTTTTCAAAAGAAGCATTTCGAAAGAAAAGCAGGCAGTAAGTTTCACAGTCAGAGCCCTTATATTTACAAGAAGAAACAGTATTTCAGCTTATACTCAAGGGTTCCTTAAATATGTTCCTAAAGGCTTCTGTCTTCCTAAAGGGTTTCTACTTAGAACTGTTATAGGGTTCTGTATAGAATCTTGATAGAACCTTATTTCTAAGAGTTTTGGAGGGAAAGGGATTGATTCCTCAGGGTTTCTTTGGATGGCTGTGTACCTAATGGGGTTCAAATTGGAATTCCCACTAGGATACACACTAAAGACAACCTTGTTTATATGATGTTAAAGTCCTTCTAGACTTCTTCTACATTGAACATAAGGGTCTCTCCCAGAAGAACAAACCAGAACTCTTTAGGATGCTAGATGGAACTGTAAAATTGAGGAAAACTCCGATCAGTCACAAGAACCATTCACGAAGAAAAAAAATACGACAGTAAATTCCTCTTATCTGCTTGTGTAAGAGTTCCCCAGGGGTTCTTTCTGGCTTCTTAAAGACATGGTGATTGGAACTTTTTCCTGAAAACAACCACACTGTTGTCGGGTTCTACATAAATAACCTTCAATGTTTCCCTGTTAAGGATAAAGACATTACATTGCATTGCGTTTAGCAGATGCTGTTATCCAGAGCGATGTACAACAAGTGCAAAAGTCAGGTACAAGCAGTGCTGAACTTCTAGACAAAAAAGTTCTAGTGCCAACTGAACAAGTGACAGAATAACACTATGTGTAATATTCTGTTAAAGTACCAACTATCAATATAGTGCCAAGGAAAACAAAACAATTCAACCATACAAATGTGCTGACAAAGTACAACTAAATGGAGAAAAATAAAACTCCAATGGCTCACTCCAGACTAGACAGTACACAGCCTGGGTTGGACAAGACCATTATGCAATTACACAGTGGGCAGAGAAGCAGGGGAGAGGTGCAGTCTGAAGAGGTGGGTCTTCAGTCTGCACTTGAAGGTGGTCAGGGAGTCGGCAGAGCTGATCTCAATAGGAAGGTCATTCCACTAACAGGGAGCCAGAACAGACAGCTGTCTTGAGAAGGCTGGGCAGGAGCAGAGAAGTGGAGGGGCCAGATGACCAGTAGTAGTGAAGTGTAGGGGTCTGGCTGGGGTGTAGGGTTGGATCAGCCTCTGGAGGGATGCTGGACCTGACCCTTTGACTGCCTGGTAAGGTAGCACCAGTGAAGGGTGGCAAGCAGAGGGGTAATGTGGGAGGAATGAGGGAGGTTGTAGACCAGGCAGGCTGCAGTATTATGGATCTTAAAGGACCTGTTAAAGGAACTAGAGAAAAACTATTGTATATGATTATATAAAATGTGTCTCTCAAGGGTTCTTTGGATGGTTCTATCTTTCTAAAATGGTTCAATTTCTGACCCTTTCCTGAAAATTAAACCTTACAATAGTTTCAAAATGGTTTCTTTTGGGTTCTCAAAAGATTATTCTTGGACTCCTCTGAAAACAAAGGATTTGTAGGATTTTAGGGAGAACTTTTAAGGGTTTCCCCAGAGGAATAAACCAAAGGACCATTTTGAACCTCTTTTTTTTTCATTGTAGAATTGAGGAATGTCTCAGATCAGTACTGAGCACCATTCCTGAATAAAACAAAATGCTTCAGAACCCTTCTACAAGAGTGTAAGCAGAATTTACTGCCTGTGTCTCACTCAAAAAAAATCTCTCAGCTTCCACTCTTAAGGTGTTCCTTCAAGGGTCTAGGATTTTATAGATGTCCTACTGGAAGCCATTTCTGAAAAGCAAACAAATTGTTGTCCATAAACTTGAAGAGTTTCCTCTTAAAGACAAACTGAAGAAGGTGCTAGAGGAAATTTTCTTTAAGAGTGTGTACAATGGGGTTCTCCAGGGTTCTTTGGGTAGTTATGGGTTCCAGCTTTCTCCCAGGGTTCTACTTGTAACATTTCTGAAAGTAATTGCAACAGCAAATGTTTAATGCAACCATAGGCTAAACTATAAAGTAATTCTACCTGTGTGTTGTCATGTAAGGCAGGTGCGGATAGGACGCATGTGCAGTCAGTGGGTTTTATTTTTATGTTGAGGCATACAGGTAAACAAATCCAAATCAACAGGCATAAATATAAACTAGGACAAACAGAGATTGGGCAATGGGCAAACAGCATAGACTAAGCAAAACAAGCAAACAAACAGTGGATTTGAGAAACAGAATCAGGTCAGAACTGGGAAGTAAACACCTAGGACAAAGGCTTGGCAAAGAATAGGCAGTAAAGACTGCCCTAGTGCTTTGCTACAAACACATAAGAACACAGTATAAATACACAAACTAAACAGGGGAGAAACAGAAACCGGGGACACAGGTAATGAATGACAGAGGGAATAAAACCAATGATAAGATGAGGGCAGAGATGAAACATAAACAAATGCACATGGTATAGTCAATAAACAAAGTCTTGCTGATGTGCACATCTCGCCCTGTGGGCTGTAAAAGACCTGGGCCTTTGGGCAAGGGTCTGGTGCTGAACATTGTCCCACTGGGATTCTGCTTGGGTAAGAGTGTGGGCTGAGGTGTAGGCTTGGATTCGGGCATGGCTTTGTGAAATCAGGAGGTGAGGTAGTAATATCCTCCCAAAGTCAGGAGGCAGGGCAATGATGTCATCCTCAAAGCCTGGATGCATAGTGAGGATCTTTTCCCTGCAGTCAGGAAGTGGGGTGATGCCATCTTTGAAGTCTGGAGGTGGAGTGAAGATCTCCTCACCACAATCATAAAGCAGAGTGACATCATCCTCAAAACCTGGAGGTGCAGTGAAGATCTCTTCCCTACAGAAAGCAGAATGATGTCATTCTTGAAGCCATGCAGCAGAGAGCACAAAAGTGTAAGTTGTCCAGTTCTGGAAGGAGCTCTGAAGTGAAGGCTTTCCTTTTGGTCAGCCTCTGGAGGGAACTCTGGAGTGAAGGCCTCCTTGTCAGCCACCCAGGTGACTTCTGAAGGGAGATCTGGATTAAAGGCCTCCCTGTTGGCCAACCAGTTGACTTCTGAAGGGAGACCTGGGGCAAAGGCCTCCCTATTGGCTGCTCTGTCAACCACTAGAGGGAGCTCTGGAGGGGAGGCTTCCTTTGTGTCGTCCTGTCAACCACTGGAAAATGCTCTGAAGTGAAGGGTGCCCTGTCAGCCTCTGGAGGGAACTCTGGAGCAGAACCTTCCTGATTGGTCACCTTGATGACCACAAGAGGGGGCTCCAGAGCAGACAGCTCTGGAATGGAGGCTGTCCTGTTAACCTGGAGCGTATTCTGTTGCAAAGGTCTCCCGGTTGGTTGACCTGTCAGCTGCTGGAGAGTCCATGCAGGCTTCAGCCCCCCTTAGGGTTTCTCCTTCTCCAGAGTTGGAAGAGCTGCTTGAGCATGTTGTTGAATGAAGCAGACTACTTGAGGCATGGGTGTTTGACTGCTATCAGGTACTCAGCCCAACAGCATGCAGGCCCAGTTAGCCAGTAGCTCATGTGCCCCATCCAGACGTTTTCTGCGAGCTTGGGCTCCAGCAGACTGACATTAAAGAGCATGTACTCTAGTAGGATTCTATTGGGGGAGGAGTCAAAGCCATCATAGGGTCCTGGGGTGTCTATCCATGTATGCTGGATGAACCATATAGAGGCATGGTGACCTTGGCTTTGTGTTGTCCCTGTTCTTCTGCTGCATCCATATTAGGGGCAAAGTATTCTGTTACATTAGCCAGGTGTGAACGGGACACATGTGCAGTCAGTGGGTTTTATTTTTACGATGAGGCATACAGGTAAACAAGTCCTAACTGACCGACAGGCATAAACATCAACTAGGACATGCAGAGTTGGGTGATGGGCAACAAGCATAGACTAGGCAAAACAAACAATAGACTCAAGAAACAGAATCAAGTCAGAACCAGGAAATAAACACATAGGGCAAAGGCTTGGTAAAGAACAGGGGAATATTCCACGACGTGAGCTAACCTCATAAGCCAGGCTTTTTTCAATAAGCCCGGATAGCTTTACCCATATTCAGTTCCACAAGCAAAGCTAATCTGAAGTCTCAGTTAATAGGGCAAAGTATGTGTCAGTATGAGTGTTGAGAATGGCAGCGCTGAACAAACTACAAACATGGCCGCTCAAGATTACAACGCCCATGAACCACAGCACCCCCAGTCACCAGAGTATTGAACACAGCTGAAGTGCATCTGTAATCAGCACAACACTACTTAAACACCTCACACTCAAGCACTCATTGCGAAGTATCGTCCTGAGTTCTCCAGTTCATACTGAGCCTTATCTTCCTGACTGCTTACCATTATTCTGACTCTCGCTAATCTTCCTCATCTATTCTTCCTGCCTAGTCTACGTTGTCCTGTTCACCAATTGACCGACCCTTGCCTGTTCACAACCAGGATTCTTGTTTCACGATTTGGCTTTGTTACTGTTTGTTCCCCGCTCTCCTCTGCAATTACATTGGTAAGTGCCTGCGCCCTGACAGGATACTTTGCCTAAAATGGATGTCACCGAGGAGGTGAAACAAACCGCACTTGACGCTCAGGGACATTTGTTGGGAGAACATCAACAGATGCTTACAGACCTCAACACACGGATGGCACAGTATGCAGCTGTTATGTCGCAGGCCCTCCTACCACACTCTGAGACATCTCCTAGCACTACAGCTCTGCTCCCTGTCCCAGAAAGATTCACCAGTGATGCCCGCACCTGTAGAGGTTTTCTGCTTCAGTGCTCTATGTATTTCTCCTCTTTACCTAATCTCAATGATTAGCATAAAATTGAAAACTTTCTCTCCTTTCTCACTGGTAAAGCGCTACAATGGGCAAGCACCATATGGATCAGTGGAGAAGATCACACGACTTCCTATGAGTGGTTCCTCGAGTTATTCAAGCAGGTCTTTGACCATGAACCAGAAGGAATCGAGGTAGGAGAGATCCTTCTTAACATGAAGCAGGGCTCATGGAGTTTTTCTGAGTATGCTTTGGACTTCAGAACAGTGGCAGTGGCAAGTGGGTGGAATGAACCAGTGCTCAAGGCCATGTTTCGCCAAGGTCTCCATCCTGAGGTACTGAGTGAGTTGGCATGTAAGGATGAAAAGCTAACCTTAGACTCTCTCATTGATCTAGCGATCTGACTGGACCACCTGTTGACCTGTCGACCCTCTCTGAAGGAGACCTCCATGCCTGTTCAGCCATCCAAGGAAGCTACACCAATGGAGGTTTCGAACATGCATTTAAAGCACTCAGGACGTGAAAAGCAGCAAAGGGAAGGTCTCTGCTTTTACTGTGGGAGTTCAGAACATCAAATTCGCCAGTGCCCTCTTCGCCCACCTCACTCCACCCCAGTAGAGGTCCCAACATGAGCGGTGAGTCCTGAAAGAAAGTTTAACGCTCATTCATTTAAAGTACCAGTGTTGTTACAGTTGCAGTCAGCCACACATATTATATCTGCCTTTATTGACTCAGGGGCAGAGGGGAATTTCATCAGCAGCACAATCGTCAAGAAATACGACTTGCCTACAATCCCTCTGCAGAGTCCACTCAGCATCCGAGTAGTCAACGGAGGACCCATGGGGAAGGGTTTGTTACCACCGAACCACTCCCATTCACATCCAGGTGGGGGCGCCCCATTCCGAACACACATCCCTCTATGTAACTAATACCGTACTTCATGACATCATTCTTGGCTTTTCCTGGCTGCAACTGCATGACCCACTGATTTCATGACATGATAAGGAAATTCTTCAATGGTCTCCCACATGTTTTCAGAACTGTCTGTCACATCCATGCCTGTGCATTTCATCTACATCGGTAAAGAGTCCTCAACCCAGTTCCTGGTTCAAATCCCAGAATGTTACCAAGACCTACAGGAAGTCTTCAGCAAGGGGAAGGCTTGTGGGCTACCGCCCCACCAACCATATGATTGTGCCATAGACCTCCTACCAGATATGTCACCCCCCTGCGGCCAAATCTACCCTAACTATCTCTGAAGGAGCAAGTCGCCATGGAGGAATACATCCAAGAGGCCCTTAACCAGGGTTATATTCATCCATCCAAGTCTCCGACTTCAGCAGGCTTCTTCTTTGTGGAGAGACAAGGTGGTGGGCTCCGACCCTGAATAGATTACAGAGGTCTCAATCAAGTCACAATCAAGTACCCCTATCCTCTTTCTCTTGTTCTGTCTGGTGCTTCGTTGCACCAGGATATTTTCCAGGCTTGACCTACGCAGTGCCTATAATCTAGTCAGAATTAAGAAGGGCGATGAATGGAAGATGGCATTCAGCACAACTACCGGCCATTTTGAGTACCGGGTAATGCCGTATGGCCTTGCTTCAGCACCCAGTGTATTCCAGTGCCTGATCAACGACGTATTAAGGGATATGCTAGGAAGATATGTTATTGCATACATCGATGATATCCTAATCTACTCTCCTGACAAGAAGATCCACGTGGAACATAGGAGCAGTTCTCCAATGCCTCCTAGTGAACCACCTTTATGTCAAGGCAGAGAAGTGTGAATTTCACTGTAAACAGATTTCCTTCCTGGGATATATAATAAGTTCTGAGGGAGTTAGCATGGACTCCTCCAAGGTTAGTGCAGTCACGTCTTGGCCAGTTCCCACATTTATAAAGGAACTTCAAAGGTTCCTGGGCTTTGCTAACTTCTATCGTTGCTTCATCAGAGGCTTCATCACTATCGTGGCCCCCCTAACAGCCCTGCTCAAGAAGGGACCTAAGAAGCTTCAATGGAACCCATCTGCAGAAGAGGTCTTCAATCATCTTCAGAACAAATTCACATTGGCTCCGGTTCTACAACATCCCGACCCAACCAAGCCCATCACAGTGGAGGTTGATGCATCTGACACAGGAGTGGGAGGAGTCTTATCCCAACATAGTGGTGAGAGACAAAAGCTTCATCCTGTGGTGTTCTTTTCTAAGAAACTCATTGCTGCAGAGAGAAACTATGACGTTGGGAACCGTGAACTACTAGCCATCAGGTTTGCTCTTGAGGAGTGGAGACACTGGCTAGAGGGGGCCACTCACCCCTTCATAATCCTCACTGACCACAAGAATCTGGAGTATCTTAAGAAGACTAAAAGACTTAATCTGCACCAGGCCAGATGGGCACTCTTTTTCACATGATTCAACTTCACCATCTCATTTTGTCCAGGCTCCAAGAACTCGAAGGCAAATGCCCTGTGCCGCACCTTCGCTTCAGACTATCAGGATCCCACCACCAACCCAATTCTCCCCTCCAAGTGCTTTCTGCAGTCCATTACATGGGACTTAGAGCAAGAGAACGCAACCCAAGACTCTTACAGTCAGTCTTTCATTGGGTCTTCTTTATGTACCCAAGCATCTCTGTGGGTGACTCATCACTTGGGCACATACATCTCCCACCACAGGACACCCTGGAAGCCATCAAACTCATCAAATGCTTAAGAACAAGTACTGGTGGGAAAACATGCTCACAGAGATCAACCAGTTCATCACATCATGTTCCAAGTGTGCACAAGCAAAGGTTCCACGAAATCCTCCAGTGGGTAAACTTTGCCCACTCCCAGTACCTCAGAGATCTTGGTCACACTTAGCTATTGACTACATCACTGACCTACCACCATCACAAGGCAACACCACCATTATGGTGTTAGTAGACAGGTTCTCCAAGTCACTGAAACTCTTCCCTCTGCCAGGCATTCCCACAGCACTCCAGACAGCTGAACTTTTGTTCCAACAGGTTTTCAGATACTATGGTATCCCTGAGGACATAGTCAGCAACAGAGGTACCCAGTTTATCTCTCGCTTATGGACTTGCTTCATGGAACGACTTGGTGTTTCTGTAAGTCTCATGTCAGGCTACCATCCTCAATCTAATGGCTAGGTGGAATAAACCAATCAGGAAATCGGATGCTTTTTATGGCTCTTTTGCATGAGAAACCAGGGGGACTGGTCCCGCTTTATGGAACTCATTAGCCTTGGTTGGCAGTCCACCTAGGGGAAGGAAAACCTTGATTCCAAACCTCCGCTGCCTTGCGGCCATACCCAGTCCGGGAAAGGCTCACAAAGTCTGGGAACCGGCAGATTCTGTGGAAGCTATAGAGAAGAAGGCGGTTACAGCAATGCACCTGTGGAGTGCATAGGGCAAGATGTGGTATTTTTAAGTCACCTTGGCCATCCACTGCATCTGGTTCTGTCTCCAGTTGTCTCGACTTTGTCCTGCAGCTGGATTCTTAAATGGTCCCAGACAAGAGAGTGAGGTTGACGATGAGCAACTCTTCTTCACTTTAATTAAAATTCACTGCGCAAGTCATCTATCATCCTCTATCCCATGAAAGTCCTGTGGTGACAGGCACGCGACGAAGTGACAGGTGTGGGTACACTGGTAGTCGTAGCCACAACCCTGCACATAGGCGGCTTAGGCCATTGGATCGCTATTCGCTGATCGGAGTAGCAGTGGATTTTGGCAGCAGTCTGAGCAACTGAGCAGCCCTATTTAGGAAATGCACTGCTCACCTCCACGGCATGAGGAAGGGACTAGAAAAGGTGTCCCAAACATTGCCTACTCCTCCTACCCTAGCCAGTTTACCATGACTGGAGGGGGCCCTACTCATGCGGTCGAAACAAAGGAAGTAAATTGAAAACTAGAACAATACCAGTAACCCTTGCAGCTTGGAATGTTCGCACACTTCTTGATAGAGATTCCTCCGAAAGACCCCAGAGATGCACAGCACTCATTGCTCAAGAACTTGGCAGATATAGCATTGACATTGCTGCTCTTAGTGAAACCAGGCTGGCAGGAGAGGGTGATCTGTGTGAGAGAGGTGCAGGCAACACCTTCTTCTGGTGTGGACACAGCCCTGAAGAGAGAAGAGAAGCCGAGGTTGGGTTCACGCTTAAGTCATCACTTGTTGGAAAGCTAGCTGGTCACCCGAAGGGTGTAAGCGATCGCCTAATGATGTTGCGACTCCTTCTTTCCCATGGCCAAAAGTTTGCTACCATTATCAGTGTCTATGCCCCCACCATGACTAACCCAGATGAGGCTAAAGACAAGTTCTATGAAGATCTAAACACTGTCATCAACTCGATCCCAGAAGCAGATAAACTTATTATCCTAGGCGATGTCAATGCGAGAGTTGGCTGTGACAGCGCCTCCTGGGAAGGAGTGATTGGGAAGCATGGAGTAGGAAAATGTAACAGCAACGGTCTCCTCCTTCTGCAGACCTGTGCGGAGCATGGCCTTTTGATTACTAACACCATTTTCAGTCTCCCTACGCGTAACAAAACATCTTGGATGCATCCCTGCTCAAAGCACAGGCATCTAATTGACTATTCCATCGTGCAAAAGAGGGACAGACAAGATGTTCGGGTTACAAAGACCATGTGTGGCGCTGAATGCTGGACAGATCACCGCTTGGTTGTTTCCAAACTAAATATCCGTGTCCAGCCCAAAAGACGGCCCCAGGGTGCAAAAGCGCCTAAACGACTGAATACCAGTGAGTTAAAGGTCAGAAATATCAAGCAGTCCTTTACTGACACCCTTGAACAATGCTTAGACTCCACTGTACTGGATGGCCATGATATTGAGATAGCGTGGACTGCACTCTGCGAGATGGTTTACAACACGGCCCTGGAATGCCTTGGACCAACTACCAGAAAGCACAAAGACTGGTTTGATGAGAACTGCATGGAGATTAAGCAGCTACTAGAGGAAAAGCGCCGTGCATATAAAGCCCATCTCGACAATTCGACGTCAACATCAAAGCATGACATACTACGAAATGTGCGGAGCACCGTACAGGCGAAGCTGCACCAGATGCAGGACTCCTGGCAAAATAAGAAAGCTGATAAGATCCAGGGCTTTGCTGACAGAAACGACATGAAGAACTTTTACAACAGTTTGAAAGAAATATATGGTCCTACCACCATGGGCTCACTGTCTCCACTTCTCAGTGCTGATGGGTCAACACTGATTTCTGACAAGGATAAAGTCCTCAAGAGATGGGAAGAACACTTTCGGAGTATCCTGAATAGGCCCTCATTAATAAATGATGAAGCCATCAGCAGGCTACTTCAGGTTCCTATTGACGAGACCAAGGACGCCATACCAACATTTAAGGAAATTGAGAAAGCTATCCATCTTCTCTCAAGTGGCAAACCTCCAGGTTTAGACTCCATCCCAGCTGAAGTCTATAAAGAGGGGGGAGTAGCCCTGACTGAGAAACTCCACCAGCTTTTTCAGCTCATCTGGCTTCATGAGGCTGTGCCACAGGACTTTAAGGATGCATCCATCATGCACCTCTACAAGCGCAAAGGTAACCATCATATCTGTGACAATTACTGCAGAATCTCCCTGCTGGCTGTCGTAGGAAAGATCTTGGCCAGAGTTTTACTCAATCTCCTCATCGCACATCTCGAGCAAGGTCTACTACCAGAGAGTCAGTGTGGCTTTTGGAAAGAGCATGGGACTACGGATATGGTGTTTGCTGCCAGACAACTCCAGGAGAAGTGTCAGGAACAAAATGTTGACCTTTATTCCACTTACGTCGATTTGACGAAAGCATTTGACACCGTGAGTAGAGATGGTCTTTGGAGAATTATGGCAAAGTACGGTTGCCCCAGCAAGTTCGTAAACATTGTGCATCAACTTCACGATGGCATGCTAGCAAGAGTCCAGGAAAATGGAGAGACCTCTGATCTATTCCTTGTCTCCAACGGAATGAAGCAAGGATGCGTCCTCGCCCCCACCTTGTTCAGTCTAATGTTTTCGGCCATGTTGAGTGATGCCTTTGGAGATGCTGAGGTGGGCATTAGTATCAACTACCGTACTGATGGCTCCCTGTTCAATCTAAGAAGGCTGCAGGCTAAAACTAAGGTCTCGACTGATACCATCAACGACCTTCTCTTTGCCGATGATTGCGCCCTGAATGCTGCGCCAGAACCTGATATGCAATGCACGGTCGACATATTCTCGAATGCCTGTAGTAACTTTGGCCTAACCATCAGCACCAAAAAGACAGAGGTCATGCAT
>JAPFFA010000005.1:55861952-55876117 GCA_026153275.1 Sciades herzbergii | reverse complement strand
AATACACGGGGGGGGGGGGTTTAAAAGAGATCACATCCATGTAAATATCTTTTTTATAACTTTTTTTTTTTTAAATTAAAATTCCAAACATTTTGTACTAACTTGTAAATAATTAATTGTAATTTTTTCTCTTTCAGGGTTTTAATTTAAGTTTGAAAATTTTAAATAAAAGTAGATTGAACTGTTTTTTGTTATGTATCTATGGGAAATGACCTGTATGTGTATCCTGCTATTAACTGAATTATGGAAATGTCTTGATGTATTGTGTTGATTTTTGATTTTTTTTTTTTTTTTTGGGTCACATCAGCCACACTTATTTGAAGTATCTTTCAATGGAAATTCATATACATTTTAAGATTAATTTGGCGACACAAGTTAAAATTTATCTTGAGCTGTCTAAAGACTCACTGTGGTGTAATGTGCGCTGTTTTCAGGACTCCACTCCATGCTGCCGCCGTAGCCGAGGACGTTTCCGGGCTGCTCCTGATTCTGCGTATGGGGGCTGACATTAACGCCGTGGACCACTCGGGACGCTCGGCGCTCATGGTGGCTGCTGATAAGGGCAAAAGCGGCGCTGTGGGTAAGAGCACGGGTGCTGGATTTCTCTTTTTAAGGAATTTATTTCACCATTGAATCAGTTATATTAATAGAGTGATTGATTATTGTATCCAGCCCTGCTGCTGCATCGAGCCAAAGCTGATCTGTCTCTTCTGGACGTCAACAGAAACACTGCCCTGCATCTGGCCTGCAGTAAGGTACTGTCTGCTCTCAGATGCGTGTTAGAGAGAATTAGTGATGAGGTAGTCTAGTTGCCTCACCTTTGTTAAACTGTGTGTTTGCGTCTGCATGTTCTAGGCTCATGAGATGTGTGCCATGCTGATCTTGAAAGAGATCCACAACCCGGTTCTCATCAATGCAACCAACAGCATGCTTCAAATGTGAGGGTTTTTTTTTTTTTTCCCCCCCCCAATGTATCTTTCGTTGTAAGTTTTATAGGTTGTTGCTAACACTGCATTCACACTAGCAAGCAACAAAGCAATGTCAGCGCTCCAGGTTCATCTCCATCGTCATGTGGGTGTGGCACATGTAGCTTTTTCAGAATGATTATATGATGCTGTATCATAATTGGACATACAGGTGCTTATACTTGCTGTAACATGTAAACGATGGGACATTTAAAAAAAAAAAAAAAGCAATCCCTTTTTACCTTGTAAAATACTTTACTTGTCCTGTAAATATTGGATAAATATTCCTGGCTTATAGTTTTCTGTATTATGGTGCCACGGTTTGGTTGGTACTTTATTAAACCAACAGGAACTGGACAGTGTGGTGCAAATGTGCTGTATCTTTTTGGGTTATTGAACACATGGAGGAAAAAGGAAATGCTCGCAGATTAAATAATGTTGTTGAATTATCTTGCTTTTGTTTAAAAAAAAGTAGTTTAATTTTAATAAAATGGAAACGATGGTGAAACTGGTGCCACAGGATTGTAATTGTGGGAAACTCATCTCCGTTTAATGATCGCTGATGAGGGAATTACATCCGCATTTGGACCAGATGGAGGGGAGGAGGATGTCAGGAGTGATTTGTGACAGAAGGCTACCAGCAAGAGTGAAAGGGAAAGTGGACCAGGCAGTAGTAAGAGCAGCGGTGTTGTACGGTTTGGAGACAAAAAGACAGGAGGCTGAACTGGAGGGAGCAGAGCTGAAGATGCTGAGATGTTCATTGGGAGTGGCAAAGTTGGATAGGATTAGAAATGAGAGTATTAAAGGGACAGGACATGTAGGACGGCTTGGAGACAAAGTGAGAGAGGCGGGATTGAGATGGTTTGGACACGTATAGGGGAAAAAATGCTGGAGATGGAGTTACCAGGTAGAAGGAAAAGAGGAAGAGCAAAGATGAGATTTATGGATGTGGTGGTGAAGGAGGACATGAGGACTGTTGGTGTGACACAAGAGGAGGCGGAGGGACATTATCCGCTGTGGCGACCCCTAATGAGAACAGCCAAAAGATAAGGGAAATTACAATTCTATGCTGTGAAACTTGTATAGAAAATGGTGGCTCGGCTCTTTATTGCTTGCGAGTGTGTAGTGTAAATTTTAGGTCTTTGTATTCTTGGTGTAATATTTAATTCATATCTCTTTCTGTCCTCTAGGCCTCTTCACATCGCAGCCAGGAACGGCTTGGCCACTGTGGTTCAGGCTTTGCTGAACCGTGGAGCCACAGTGCTGGCAGTTGATGAGGAAGGTACGCCACCTAGTGTTTACACTCTGAATAATCACTTTAGAGTTGAAGCACATGGGTGCTATGTTGGCAAAACTGTTGCCTCCTGCAGATATCTTCTTTTATTGTATTAATGACGATCTCAATCAGCTGCGTCTGTGGTGTGCTGTTGCTAGTTATTTCTCTGTAGAGACAAACAACAAAATCGCAGATGCTGTAGATAAAGGAGGAGACCTTTCAGTTGGTTTTTAGAGCTTTATAAAGGACTTTCAGTGACGTCACAGATTTTTGTTTATCATGCAGCATCTGCCATACTGCTGGGCCAACAAAGAAACAGCTTTGAAAGGTAATAATGAAATTCGAGACGACTGCAGTCAGTACAATCTCTCAAACGATTAAAAATGTATTTCATACCAGCAGATTGCTTTACATTCAAAAGCTGAAACATACAGGCATCACAGATCCGTATAATTTACCCAGAAATGTATTTATTTATTCTGTACATTGCTCTCTCTCTCTTTGTGTCTGAGCGCAGCTTCAGATGGGTTAAATGCAGAGGAGGAATTTCGCTTCGCTTGAGTGTGCGTGCGACAAAAATAAAGGCTGCTTCTTAATTTGCCCATAAGTGTATTTTTGTATTTGGAACAGAATATTTGTTCCACTTGAAAAGGTGTCCCACAAACCAGCTCCCGGATTTGGGGCACTATGACATCCTGAACTATTTAGTAGTTGTGAGTTCTAAATACACCAGAGATGCTAAACGCTTACAAAGTACAGATGCCTTCCGTTATTCTGAGGCAGATTTCATTCGTGCCGAAATGTTATGGGAAATTTCCGATAAAGAAAAATACCTTATGACCAAGGTAAGCTCAAACATGGACTTCTAACAGTAATAAACAAGCCAGGGCCTAGATCTAGCATATTTTATGGTGTTTAGCCTCGTCTACATTATCAGTACATCACAAATACGCTGTTAGTCTCGCTAAGCATTTGGTCTAATCAAATATATCGCATCCAGATCTACATTTTAACATTGCACAGAGCTTTCACACTAACCTGATATAAAATGTTCACACACACACGGGAATGTTTTTCTTTTTGTTTAACTGCAGCTCGCCTTTTTTTTTTCTTTTTTTTTTTTTTTTTCTTCCCTTGTCTTTCTGGGTTTGCTGAGAAGCAGTGAGAAGTTAAACCAGGCTTATCTCTGTCTGTTATTCCATCCAAAAGCACTACAGGTCTCTGGCAATGTTCTTTTTAGATGTAACTTCTACAAGTTTATCTGTAGATGTTTACTGAATCGGGTGTACACTTGTGCCAGTCGCTGGCAAACACAAATCTGCAGTTGCGATGACGTCATGTGAAAGTCCTCCATATGGATGGTGTGTGTGTGGGTTTTTTTCCCCCCCAGGTCATACCCCTGCCTTGGCATGCGCTCCCAACAAAGCCGTGGCCGACTGCCTCGCTCTCATCCTCTCAACCATGAAGCCTTCTTCTTCCAGCGCTCCCTCTTCCTCTCCCTCGTCCCCCAGGCTGAACCTGCTCAAGCATTGTGGCATCACAGCCGCTTGCCCCCCTTTGCCCAACGGAGGCCTTCGCCACACCTACGGCAAAGATCGGCACGGCGCTGCCTTCGGATTGGACGGCTGTCTGACCGAGTGAGCCGATCTGCATCCTCGAGCCCTTACGATGTACCACACACACAATAACACGTCTGTGTGTATTGATGCTCAGTTTGGTCCCCTCTCTCTCTCTCTCTCTCTCTCTCTCTCTCTCTCTCTCTCTCTCTCTCTCTCGACACCTAGTCAAAAACGTTATGCAATTCCAGCCACATAACCCTCCTGCCCCCCCCTCCATCATCACTGCTGTTCTTTACTACTATTAGAGGATGACCAGGAATGAACGTGGTTATTATTTATTTAATTCCTCACTAGATCTTGTTTGAAAAGTCGAATATTCCAAGCCATCTCGTGTGCTCGAGTTTCCATGAGTGCAAGCTATTAGTTTTTAAACTAATGTTAATTTAAGCCCAGTTTACTCAGCTAAGTTTAGTATTATGCAGCTGCTTATTCTTTTGGTCACGGGTTCTCGTGTGTGTGTGTGTGTGTGTGTGTGTGTGTGTGTGAGAGAGAGAGAGAGAGAGAAGCTGTGGCCTTGCAGAGAATTTCCAGCCTGCTCTGAGGAAAAGTTTAAACGGGTTACTGTAAACTAGCATGAAGGTGTGGGCCATGTATTAGATGGTCTCGTGTGTGTGTGTGTGTGTGTTTAGCAGTCCAACCAGATTTCCATCCCATACTTGATTCTTGCTTTTTAAGCTTGTGCATTGTATGTCAGGTGCAATCAAATTCAGCACAAAACTAGGCAGAAAAAAAAAAATTTCTTTGAGACAAGGGAAACCATACAACCTTAAGCCAAATGACCAATGACCTCTGGGTTCGAAAGGTCAAAAATGGTGCATGTTTACTGTAGGCTTTTTTTTTTTTTCTCTTCGTGGGAGGAAGGAATAAACTGGGGACATTGCAATAGGTTTACAAGGAGCATATTCGTATTTGTTATTCCAGATTAAAGAGTAGCACCAAGGTACCATCAGTCATCTGATAGGGCACGCAGGCAATGATGGACTGAACAGGAAATTGAAAGCACAAGCATCAGAGTGGACGCAGGCCTTTGAAAACTGATCCTTGCTCCTAGGGGACCACCTTATATCTGGGAAAGAACGCTCGTGTGTGTGTGGGGGGGTTTTTTGTTTTGTTTTTTTTTTTTTAATAGAAATTGGAAACTAGTGGCTGCGAGCTGGATTCTCCATGTAGTGCTTTCCCAGCAGACCATATCAAAATGTCTTGCGTTGTGTTGCGTCGCGTCGAGCTGCTTTCGCAGTGCCTTTTTAACAGGGGTGGGGGGGGGTTTGTTTGGGTTTTTTTTTTTTTTTTAAATTATAAACGTCCGTTCAGTTCAACTCGTCACCAGTCACAGCTTAAGTGGTGCTTCCTCTACAGACAATTAACTTTAGCCATATGAAACATTAGTCGAGCCTTTTGCTGAAGGATCACTTGGAATTCATTTGAAATGTCAGTTCTGTTTGTGTTTTGTTTGTTTATCCTCTTTGGGGAAATTAGTTATTAATTGAGCAGCTTTTCCGTCAGGGTGTATGGCTTTAACGTCTGCTGTTCATAAGCTCGGACTGAGGATCAGCGTTTTTGTGATCTTTCACATCGGGTTTATTTGGATTATTATTACGACCAAAGTTGCGTTAATTTCGTAGCATTCATAATTTGGCAAAAAGAAAACACCTGCTTGGTGGTGATACATAAAATCTGTTGCCCCTTGGCTTTTTTTTTTTTTTTTAAATATAAACTGAATGCTTCCTTATTGCCAAAGGTTGATTTAATTGTTCATTATACAAATGTGCTTCCTTTTCATTTTACATTGAAGCCACAACATTTCAGAAAATATTAGGACCGGAATATTATTCACAAAATATAGACATGCAATACTTGCGCAATTAGTAAAAAGACAATCAGTTTGAAAGGGCTTTTAATTTCCCCTATTATTATTTTCCGATTTATTTGAGACCACAGGCAGTTAGAGATTGCGTGAGCCGGCATGTTAACCTGAATTGTACCCGAGTCTCACTGAAGCCATGAAAACTGTTTAAAACTAAGAAAGAGAAGCAGCAGTAAATCTTGATCCTTCCAATATTCACTGAAATACTTCAGTCGATTTTAGTTCTTCTAGGTGTCTGCTGAAATAATTAAGGAGAATTGGCCAACGTATTATCACAGTTTTGCAAAAAAAAAAAAAAAAAAATCTCGTAAACCATATACTTGGGGGGAATCAAATGTGACTTGTTTTTATTTACAGTGCTTTTAACTGGTGAACAGAGTTATAGGACGCAGATGATGCTTCAGAATGATTTGCTCAAAAATAAGGAACTTGTCAGGGGTGGACACATCGTAAATTTATTAGCCGTCACGCTGGGAAGTAAGCACTCCAAAAAAAAAAAACAACAACCTTGAAGTAACTAAATGTAAAAGTGAGTGCAGTGAGCTAGTTAGGAATAATAAAATGTAAGAGAAGCAAACAAGTATTTGATTATTCAATTCTGATGTAGCATATTTGCACCCTCAATAAAATGTCAGCACGTCATTGCCCAGTGTCCTCATGTGTCACCTAAAACCTGTTGGAGCCGTCTTAACGAATTTGTGTTGATTTAACGCTAGTTAATCTACTTTTGTAAAAATCAGCTGGGTCGCCATGAGTGAGGAGCTTGTGCGACAGTTAGAGCATCAACATGTCTGTCTGTCTCCGTGCACGTGCGTCTGTCTGTGCGCGCCTGTCTGTCTGACACAGTGAAGTGCATTTACTTTAAACATAGTTATGGAAGTCAGAAAGGAGTGTTATTTTCTGTCTTTGGTTATTAGACCGACTCGGCAACGATGAAAAGCCGAACATGAAATCTTTTTGTCCCGGGCGTCCCTGATGCTGATTTGTCCACCTCTGACTGTACATTCAAATGGAGCATAAAAAAAGCACCCTGTGTTCTTTTGCTGTTCACGTGCAGCTGCATTGTGTGTGTTGCACTTGACAATGTGGCTGAGGCATATTTTTAGGTTTTTACTTTCATCAGGAATATTAGATTATCATGACTTAACCCAATTCTCTTTTTTTTTTTTTTTCCTCTTTTTTTTTTTAAACCCCCCAAATACAGAAGGCCAACAAAACGAAGAGAGATGTGAATGCACAGGGTTCAGTGAGGCATTAAGAGATTTGCACTGCCACTTGTATCGATTATTAATACAATGGAGTTGAGGTGAAATATTTTTTAAAAAGTGCACATCTCCTTTTCATTCAAAGAGAACTTTGTTCCCATTTTGTAATCAGAAAAAGCATCTTGGAGCTGGATCGGTTCTTTATCCACGTCCTGGACGCGTCACAACTCCTCATGGTGTGTGTGATGAATAAACAGGCAGCTTGTGCAGAGGAACGTTGGACCTAAATACAGTATCTTGTAGCTGAAGGTTGTGTTAGAGGTAGAGGAGCTCGTTTTAGCTGATCGACCATATGCAAAAAAAAAAGCATGATGGTCCTTTCTTCAAAACTGGTGCCATAAATTTCTTCTCTGCACTGCATCTGAATGAGTTTATAGAGTAATGTGAATGAATTCTAAAGTAATATATGTTGCATGATCTACAACAAAACCAAATTCATATTTATTTGAGAAGAATATTGAAAAAAAAATTATTATAGTTCAAATGAAGCTATAAGAATGCAAATGTGGGAAGAAGTTAAGTTTCGAATTAAAAAGCCATTCTTTAGCATTTATATTTTGTCAAGTTGCGTAAATATTACTTTATTACGTTTCTCTCAAAAGGCATTGATGGGGAAATTTTTTTTAGTCGTCATCGTCCCCCACCCCAAAGGATGAATTCTCAACCATTTGTCAAATGAAATGCCTTAACTTTATCAGAAGGGTAGAAATCAAGAAAGTACTGTGTGGTGTTTTTTAATTTGAATCTCACTGATCAGCATGTCAAGTTTGCAATTATTTATTAACATGAGGCATAAAATCATGGAAAAAATTTTTTGGCGTAACTCCAGCTTTCTGTAACACTCATCCAATTAGCAGGAAAAAGGGACGAATTTGTAGCTACTTCAAAGTGCGTCTTAATAATCCGTTCATGTCTGTGTTCAGTGTCTAGTTGATGCTCTCGAAGGTGGTGTCGACTGATGGAATGTCTAATTTACCTCAGCGGACTTTTTAAAGTCCCAACTACTTGAAGACACATCCGTTTAAGGCAATATTTTAAATAACTATTTGATTCCTGCATCGTCCTATTTATCTCTAGTGATTTGCCTTAAGAGGAAATGGTATTGTGGGCGAGCAGTTGCAGCACTTGAGAGAAGATTTCCTAAATATATCTGGTCTCGTCTCTCTGATGGCGAGATTGTGTCGAGAAGCACACACATCTACAGAGAACGCATCATGCCACAAATGTTAAGCATAAATAGCTAAATGGTGTTTGTCAGGTGACAATTTTTTTTTTTTTTTTTTTTTGGTTCAAGGACTAATTAGGAAACATCCTGTGTGTGCGATGGTGGTTTTTGTTTGTTTGTTAGTTTTAGCTTTTACGTGTTAGTACTGTATCTGCAGCATGTTTTTAAAAAAAAATGTACTGGAGGTAAGAGGATGAAGCGATGGGCTTTACACTAGCTGTTAATTTAGGTTTATTAAAAATGGGGATTCCCCCCCCCGGTCTGTCATTAACCCTTTAAAACCTAAAAACGTCATGGTTCTCATAGTATGTACTGTAATATTAATAGAGCTGCCAGTCTGTCCAGTTTTTGGTGTAGCATTTATGATTTTGTGACGTCTGCAAATGTTTGGAAAAAATAATTTAAAAAAAATAAGTTTGTCTGGTGGAAAAGCTAAAAGGATGTAAAAGACTTGCTTTCCATTTTCACTGCAGTGTAATCTAGCTGTGAGTTCACAACTCTCGGTTATGTGAGCCACCAGAAAAGCAAGAAGGCCGAGCTCTGGTCTCTCTGGTTGTTTAAGAAAAAAAAAAAGCACTAACAATATCCATACAGGACACTTTTTTTTTTTTTTGATGGAATAAAAACGTGTGTTCTATTCCCTTCTAGCGGGTTTCATTCATTTGGTTCGATAGCATGCAATATTTTTAACATCCTACGTGTATTACGTCACACTACCCAATGGAGAATGAGCGTTGAATATGGTTTACGATATTGCATGGTTGTCAAGACAACAAGATGTAAAACTTCTGCTCTAGTGAGCGAGTGTGACAATTTGTAAATAAACAAATATGGCCACCAGGTTTGCTTCGTTAAATACGGAACATTGAGAGAATTTTGAAAGAGAAAGACGCGTTGAACACCCGAAATGAATGTATGTACAATAATATTATTGGCTGGCTTTTTGTGACATGTCAGATATATTCTATTCAGTTAGCAATGATGCTGAACGAGTCAGACGAATCAAAAAGCCCGACAATATTATTTAAATATCACACCGAATCTGAAACTCACCGCTTTTTCTTCCTGTTCCTCGGCACACACTTTGTTTCTTTTTAAATCAGTCTCGTCCCCAGACAGAAAGCTATGTGTGTTTTTTCCATGGTAGATTTTAAATTTCTTTTTCCTCTCTGTCTGTGAGGAGTTTCTTCTTAGCAATGTTGGCACCTCTGTCGTAAAAGAAACCTTGATATGTTTTGAAAAAGCAAAGATATTTTTGAGCCAAATGGCATCAAAGACAAAAAAAGAATTGTTGTAGGAGGTTTAGAAAGAAGGTGATCCTTTTATTGTTTCACAAGTACTGTGGAAAATATATATATAAAAACCACACACGTGTACTGATTCATTCATTAATGCAGGAAGATTTTTCGGAAGAATCTTCATTTTTCGTTCTTTTCTATCCATAAATGTTCTGTGGTTTAGAAGTTTAAATGTTTAGAAACAAGCGATGGGTTAAATGGAAGTAGGCCATGCACTGAAACATGCTGTAAGGATTTGAGTTGTGTTTAACATGTGATCTTACCTCAAAACTCAAATGTTTTTTAAAAAAAAAAACAAAAAAAAACCTATATATAACAATAAAAAATGTGTTTGTGATGCACGCGTATACACTAAGATTCCGTTAACTTTAAGTTGGCGCTCTGAGGCCTTCAGAAAAGAAAAGATTTTTAGTCTGTAGGTGCTTTTTAAAACTTCAATTGATGTCCTTTCCCTTAACTAAGGGTCAAATCCGATCAACTGCACTGTCATTGCTTTGTCCTGAGATTCGGTTAAAATTTCAGTGCCGTTTAATATGCGAATGAATGTTTTAAAAAAAATAATAATAAAAAGCAAAGCTGCTGCTTTCTTCCACTGGCAGCTTGTTGAATTAATTAATGAACGCCCTTAATGACGCATCGTCTGACTAGTCTAGTCTTTATACGAGGCATATGGGGATCCCTTTAAAGTCCAACTGATCATGTGACGAAAGCTATGCAGGAATCTTCTTTCTTTCCAATATGAATTGTTAAATATATATAAATAAATTGAGCCAATCATAAAGCTATGAAACAGATTTCGTATCCAACGGAAAACTGACCCAAGCGTCTCAGCTAGTCCATATTAGTGCTGTATGTGGCATGCTGCTATTACCTACGAGTGTGTAAGCATCTTTACTGTCTTTAAAATTCCTCCACCGTGTGGTAAATGTGGGATTGTGCCTTTTGTTCTTACGTACATGCCACAGGGTACGGTCTTCCATTGATACCTTCTTTTTAGTGAGCCTTACAAATGATCAAATTGGTGTAACTTTTCAATCTGTCGATCAATGGCTAGTTTCTACATGAGTATTGTGTCGTGAACAATCAGGAGCCTCGAAAAACTGAGTCGCTTTGTGGAGCGAATACTCTTCGTATATTAAATTTGACAACGTATCCATGTGCTAGCTAGTAACGTTTCAAATTCGGGAGGTGGGGAGGAATGCTGTTTAGTTTCCTGAAGTGTGCATTTAATTTTTTTTTTTTAATAAACTTTTAGTGAACTTTTATTGAAACGTGTGCTGTAGTTGTGCATTTCGAAGTTGGTTGGTTGTAACCGTGTCTTGTGAAACGTCAAGCATGAATCGTCGTCTTCTATCTTGTGATTTTGCGTCGTAGTATGTCCACCCAAAACGGATTAGATCGAAGTGCAATAATTCGACGTGGACCATAGCATTCTCATTTTCACTGGAGGAACGTGTCCTCATAAATCAACCACTTCTTTCTTTTTTTTTTTTTTAAATGTGTGTGTTCTTTTTAATATCATCTGGCTTTGCCTTCATATATATATATATATATATATATATATATATTAAAAAAAAAAAACAGTGGCACTTTTTTGTGGAATGTATAAAGACTTGCTGGAGACTGTGATGGGCATCAGACCACGTCAATACTACTAGCGTTCAGAAAAGAGAATTCAGAGCTTTTGTTTTTTTGCGATTCGGTTCATGGGTACGCTAGCGTAGATCTTCCATTCCCTTTCTTTCCCAAAGCAGTTTGCCGTTAAGTTAGCATATGTGACTCACAAGCTTGACTTGGGACTGTTCAGCCTCTTTGTGTGGATTTGTCCAAGCTTTATGTGTCTTGTTCTTTTTATTGCTGTGTGTGGGTGGGCTTTTTTTTTTTTAAACCAAAAAATGCCTAAGAGTTTGCTTACTGATTTGGTCTGTTGTGGTACGATGAGTGAGTCAATGAGTCTGGACTAAGAACTAGTGAATTAAATGTTTCTCTTTGGTCCATATGTGAACATGGGACAAAGGGATTAGTGCACCGACTGAGCAAACTTTCAGAAGCAGTTCAGCCTTTTATTACAAATCCAAGCCTCTTCTCTTTGACAGTGATGGGAAAATCTCAAACTTGAAAGAGCGAATCCCAAATTTCAGCCATGTAACATTCCATGTGATGAAAGCAATCTGCACCAGAAAACTTCACTTTCGCTTTCAGTGACCAAGACTGAAAGATTTATAAACCAGGGCTGGGCGATATGATGAAATATCATCAATATTGCAATCATGATATGCTTTTCTGTGTATCGTGTTTATCGTCAGGGTTTTTTTTTTTTTTTTAAGCTATGTTGTTACTCATCAATTGGGCATCTTGTGTGATTTTTTTTTTTTTTTTTTTTGGGGGGGGGGGNNNCCACACAAATCTCTCCTTTTCACCGTTTTCTCCTAAAACCCCTTTTATAATCCTGGCTCCATTAACACGTTTGCACTTTTTAAGCAAGACCTGAATCATGAAGCATATCTTGAAGATGTCAAGGATGTTTTTGCCATATCGCCCACTCACTCGTTCTTGTTTAGACCAAAATATATTCAGTGGTGGACATCAAATTTATTTAAAAAACAAAACTCGATGCTAAATGCTGCTCACTCGCTTGTTTCAGCTGCCCGGGAACACAATTAACAAGGCGAAATAGCTAGCATCATGTATGTAATAAAACCTGGTCATTACATTACATTCATGTCATTTAGCAGACGCTGTTATCCAGAGCGACATGCAACATACCCAGAGTATCCTGGGGAGCAGTTGGGCATTCAGTGCCTTGCTCAAGGGCATTTCAGCCGTTCCTGCTGGTGCAGGGAATTGAACTGGCAGCCTTCTGGTCCCAAAGCTGCTTCTCTCTAATTATTTGGCCGTGGTTTCCTCATGTTTGTTTAAAATATTGTTTTACATACAATAATACATATGTTATATTAAACCTTTTAATTAAAAAAAAATCAATCACATTTTTCTAGTAGAAGCTCAAAGCTACAGATATAATTATCCCAAATTATAATTAGATAAACTATGTGGTACACAAGCAGCGTGTCTGGTACAGCAAAAAGAATTTAAATTTTTTTTTTTTTCCAAATTAGTTATGAGCCAAATTAATTTACTTTTATTTCATCAGATTCTGAAACGTTTGTGCAGCATGTTTACTGAGGAAAAACTCGTACTGCTATCACCGAACCGGGTGGGGGTGGTAGGGAATCAGGTTCCGAGTGAGTATTTGACTTTTTGTTTGTTTCAAAATAAATACCCAATAAGTTTTTCTGCAAGTTAATACTCAGTAGGATTTTTATTTCTTTCTTTGATTTAAGTTGCAGAAGACTACAAACAAATGCTGCTGATCGTTGGCCTACTTACTTGTTCATACTAGTAAGAAATGGTAGATAAAACACTCCTAGCCTGGAAACATTTGTTTCCTGTGTCCCCGGGCTGCTGATTTGTCCACCCCTGATGGATATTACGTCACACACCTACTTTTTAAATCGGATTTATTTATTTCTTTGCGTAGTGAAGTGTTCTGAGCTGAACCACAGCGAGCACATTGCTTTGAGGTTGATGACAATGTACAGTATATATTTTTTAAACTTAAAGTAGCCGAGTGTTTTATGGCCAAGGATCAATCTATGATTCTGTAGAGACGGCCAGTGACATTTAATTTTTGTCCTAAAACAAGCAATATAATCAAGAGACAGGTGTTTATTTTGAAAGGTTGTGATTTGCTGGGTCACTTTGGCTCGTGAATTCTTGTCTTTGCTTTGGTTGTGGGGTTTTTTTTTTTTTTAATTTGTGTCTGTGGCACCTTAGGTAAAACACCCTCTCCTTGAGAGAGCCTTACTTCAGTCAGACTGAATGTGAATTTGCTGTGTACAGGATTTCAGGCCATTTTGAATGGACTGGCTGCATTCATGCTCGGGTCTCGTACCTGAATCCGGTTTCACAAAAGACCCGAAGTCTATGAGACTTTTTTTTTTTTGTTGTTTTTTGCTGTTACAAAAAAATGCAAAAATACTATGCTCTGATCATGTCAGGCAGCACCCTGTGTGTGTGTGTGTGTGTGTGTGTGTGTGTGTGTGTATGGGGTCATATCAAACCTTGTATACCTCATCAGCATATCTGCAAATACTGTTTTGTTTTGTTTTTTTTTTCCCCCCCTTTTTTTCCCTTTTTTCTTTTTTTATCTGTGTAGTTAGGGAAAAGACACCATCACCAGCATGTGCTCGAAGCCTGGGACCACAGCGGGGGTGTGTACCATCACTACTCAAACCCCCTGCGTCAGCCAAAACGCATCACACTCACATCTACTGCCTTCTCTAAAAGCATAACCCAAACCAGAGTTGATTTTTCACTGTTTATCTGTTTATTTACTGTTCGCAGCGTTCTGAGGAGTAGCAGAATTATTCCTACCTCTGCGTGTCGCAGCTTGATGTATATCCAAATCTCTCACCTTGTCATGGTGATGAAATGGAAAAATATGTATATGGAACAGATGTGCGTGTAATTTATCGTCAGCAAGCGGTAATATTAAATTAAAAAAAATTTAAAGTGCTCGATTGTGTCTCAGTGTAAAATGAAAGTGTATACACAGCAGAGTACCACTGGAATGTGAAGCCAGACTGTATTAGA
>JAPFFA010000005.1:55614470-55626527 GCA_026153275.1 Sciades herzbergii | reverse complement strand
GCTCTTACCTCAATGCTGTTATTGTGCTGAGATGCAAACAGCTCTTTGCCTACACACACACACACACACACACACACCAGTGTACATGCATGTGTCAGACTGATGGGTCACTGCGGCCCGTCAGTTTCAGCAACCACCAAAAAAAACACATCTCTAACTTCACAAAACTAGAGGAAGTTGATGAAACGGTGAGAGACGGCAGACACGCATTTCAAGTTTTATGTTTGTATGATCTGTACCTACCGAGACACACATGCACTCTGGACTTTCAGGGATTTTCAGATGATTTGTCCTCCTCGTCCTTATCCTCCTTACTTGTCCTACATGTTGGTTTCAATAGCAAAAGTGGTTTGGGTTTTTTTTTTTTTTTCTCCCTCTTCTTCCTCCCCTTCTTCTTATAAACTTGTCCCTAGTGACACTTTTGACACCAAAAATAAGCTTTGTGTTTGAATTTGGTTATTGTCTCACTGTAATCCCCTTCTATGTTTTTCTTTCTTTCTTTCTCAGAACGCGGGACTACAGAAGTGGAAGCCCCTCACGCTACCACCAGAGCCAGAAAGGTACTTCTTTTCCATCACATACTTTTTCTCCTTTCTTGGTTTCACTTTGAGCATCGTCATGGTTCGATTGTCTGGATGCGTCAGAATAATTTCCCCCAAACTATTGTCAGATTCACAAAACGTTTCGTCATAGTCATCATGAGACTCGTCTGGCCATTTCAAATGCACGCGTGATAAGGTTTGCTATAATGGCAAAATAACGATCAGTGGTGTGGTGTGACGACAACTGAGCCTACTGTTACCACCACACCAGCACGTCCTCATATACCAGTCATTTTCCACTTTTTTTTTTTTTTAAGTCTGTTTATAGTTACATTTAATGTTGTGGAACATCATGAGAATTTAGTTCCTGTTTTGAATTTGGTTGAAACGGCTATACATAATCGTTCCCTCTTTAGCCCATTTTTTTTCTTCTCTGGAGACTCCTTCTGTAAATACTAAATAAATATCTCCATACAGAAAGCTTCACCTTACAAGTGACTAAACAAGACAGCATGTTAATCTGTTAATTACGTAGAATGTCTATTATGCAAGTTCCTGTGAATGAGTTGTTACTACAGAAACAATAAGCTATTCGAATGAGCGCATTTAATCACATTATACATGTGACTTGTGTTGATGTTCAGAAGGTGCTCAATCAGATTCAGGAATTCAGTAGTGCTGTGGTATAAAGTAGTTTATTCTATCCAAGTTCACTGAATATGAGCAATCGTGCGATCTGATTGGCTACTCTGCTACTAGGATATCAGTTCATATACTGTGAGGAGAGAAAAACAAAATGGCGGAACATGTTGCTGAACCAACCGAGGACAAAATAAAAACTCTGTTTGAAAACAAAACCCTAAAAAATACAAAAAAAAAAAAAAAAGCAACAAAATATGGAATGGAAGTGTTTGATGGTAAGGATGTATTTTTATTTTTTCCCCCAAGAATTATCGCATTTTTTCACAAATTGCTCCTGTCATTTTGCCGGCTTGTTTACGGTCTTCATCTTTAAGCATTAAAAGTTGTTGAAATTTTTTTAGACTCTCGCAAAGAAGTTTGACAATTACAGAACTGAAATGTCCAAGGAAGAATGAATTATGTCTAAAGCTATTCTATACCTCGGCAAGACGGCACTTTCTACAAAAAAACACTACTAAATTCATGCCGCCATCGATAGGTTTTTAAGAAGTCCGCCTGAGCGGAAATGATTTTGTCGGATGATTTGTATAAAATTTATTTATCGAAGTTGAAAAAAATAAAAATGCTCTTTCTCAAAATCCAGTGAATGTGGATAGAATAAGTTATTCCACTCAATCTCATCATACATGGCTTATAGACAACTATCAGCTCATATACGACTTGATTTCGTGGAACAACTGTTAAATATTGAGAATCCTTTGTCATTCACGTATACCATCGAAAGTCATATCTCCTCTAGAGAAGGATGACTTGCATATAGGTAACATGACTGTCGGACTGAAGCATGTATCAGAAGTTTGTTTGAATGTTATCCAGTTCCCCGTGCACTCCGTGGACACTGATGCCTTTAGAAGCCATGAGAAAGAGGAAATGTGGTTTGATGAGAGCTGACCTTTCAGAAGGGCACACCCATGATTGTTTAGACCTAATCAAAACTCTCAGCCCTGTTTGTGTGTCTTTCATTGGTCTTTTTTTTTTGTTTGTTTGTTTGTTTAGAGTACTGAAGTGCTGTGTAGAGTTCTGCATACGTAGCTATGCTAAATGACTGTTACATTTTGTGAAATCTGTAACTCAAAGTCAGCTTTGAAACCAATTTACACACTCAGAAAATAAAGTACGATGATGTACCTTTTGGGGTACAATGGCTGGTCACCCTTTAAGGTCCTTATTTGTACCCTTTAGATACCACTTGGGAACATGTCCCTTTCTGGCCCTAAAAAGGAATACATGGTTACCTTGAGGTCCAATAATAAACCGGGGGGGTACATATTTAAATAATAATGGCTGGTGTTGAGTGGTCTATCAGATGTATTCCATTCAGCTACCATAATACTGAATGAGTCGCTGAATGGAATACATCTGATAGACCATGGGGGGAAAAAAGCCAGATTATAATAATTTATTATTGTTGTTTATTATTATTATTATTATTATTATTATTATTATTATTATTATTATTATTATTATTATACATACACACATTCCTTTTGGGTGTTCAATGTGTCTTTCTCTTTCAAAATTCTCTCAAAATCTTCCATATTTAACGATGCAAACCTGGCGGCCATGTTTGTTTATTTACAAATTGTCACGCTCACTCGCGCAGAAATTTTACGTCTTGTCTTGACACCCATGCAATATTGTAAACCATATTCAACGCTCATTCTCCACTGGGTAGAGTGATGTAATACATGTAGGATAAGCGATATGCTAACAGTATTGCATGCTATCAAACCAAGTTAATAAAACCCACTAGAAGGGAATAGAACACGTTTTTATTCCATCAAAAATGTGTTCTGTATGGATAATAAGTGTATATTGTACCTTGGGGGACAGAAATGGACTTCTACTGTATCCTTATTTCTGATAGTGTAGAGATTTTTGGAATCTTTTTGTTTTCATCGTTTGATCTCATGGCTTGGAGAAATGAATATGTAGCAGGACATGATTGAATACCAAACGGGAAATGATGACTATCTGATTTCATGTTGGACACCAAACAGAGGATCCTGATCTCGGTTAAACTTTGCTACATCAGTTTGATAGTTAAGGAAACTAATCCAAAATTTGTTTTTGCAGGAAGACGGTCCTCCTGGAGAAGGAGGAGGATGAAGTGTTTGGCTTTGAACTTCAGGTAAGAGGGTTTTCTTTGGGGAGGGTTGAACTGGATTTATTCACACAGTTCTCCAGAAAGGTATAGTGGCAGTTAGTTTAGTGCAAATTGGATTGAACATTAACTAAAACCAATCTAAACCGGTAGTGTTGTAGTTAGCCTAATGTTTGCTAGCTTGTTAGCAAAGTTGGATAATGTTTTTAATGACAGGATGGCTTCGTAACTTGGTTAGCCTAAGTTGAATAGTGGTTAGCTAGCTTAATGATGCAGTTAGCCTAATGTTTACTAGCTTGCTAAAAGACTTTTGTAGGCTAATTGATTTGATTTAATAACAAAATGATAGTTGACTTAATGTTAGCTCTGTTATCTGAGCTAGTTAATTAGCTAAATTTGCTAGCTAGCCAACTTAATGTAATGCTGCGTTTGTGGCTTAGCTACAGTTATTTCTTTTCTATTTTATTAGTTATTAGTTCTTTTATGTCCTGAAGATATTATAGTTAAAGATTTGTCGTAATGTTTTCTGAAGAAACAACAGTCTGAGAAATGGGCTGTACTTCTTGAAAATCCTTTGTTCAAGGTTTTTAGCCTTGGTTCCCTCGTTTCTTCTTGCTGGCACACACTGTTCACCTCTGTTCCTTGGCAGTGTAGCTTTCCTCACTGTCTCCTCCTCTCCTTTTACAATACTCCCTCTGTGAGGGCTTGTCCTCTGAGCGTTTATGAAGACCTGCATCTATCGGTCACGGTCATGACACCATTATCTCGCTGAGTGTATGCCAGATATTCGGTTTATATTTAGTGGTGAATGGTTTGGGTTATTGTAGGATGTTGGACCCCTCCTTTCCTGCTTTGGCCTGGTTCAGGATGTGACTTCGGGACACCGTGTGATGTTGAGCTTTAGGCTGGTTTTCAGTTGTTTAGGGGGAAAAACCCCCAGCACAATGGTATTTTCAGATCTTGTGATGTGTCCGTGCCTTTGAGATGCCCCCAGAATGAATTTGGGATGTTTGGAAGTGCTTTCTAATCGGCATCAAATTTCATGGTGTAATTCAGAAAGAGCTTCACATTTCCGAGCATCTTCAGTCAGTATGATTCAGGTTTTTGGGATCTTGCGTCAACCGAAACGCTCTCGTTGATGGACTGAGAATTTCACTTGATCGGTTCGGAGATGTTTGTGGGCGAAATGAATTTCCCCTGTCTCGTTTCTGTGACGTTTTCAGGGCAGTTAATGCAATGAAATAAAGCAGAACTTTGTCACCTTTACTTCTTTCTATGACTCAATTGAGTTTCGTGACACCCTCAGCTGCCACATGTTAACCTCAAGGCCATTGCTGGGGTTTGTGTAGGAAGCAATAGGTGAGACTTTTACTCATACCTCAGTCAGATAGCTGATGGGGTTTTTTTTTTCCTGAGAGTTTGTAAGCCCCATTTTCTACTGAAAGGAGTACTGTACTGTTTGGGTATTTCTGAAACTTCCCATGTGAAAATTCTATAGAGTATAGTCTGTGTTTTCTCTTCTCTGGTAATTTGGTTACTACTTTGATCACACTGTAATACCATCGTGGTGCATCATAGAAACTGTTAATTACTTCTGTACTGTAACTAGGGAGATCCCTGCTGGTGCGATGGTACCTCAGGGTCAGTGTGGTTGTTATACAGCTGGCCAGAACATGGTTTTACTGTGGGTCCCTATGTTCTTGATATTGGATTGATATTTTACATGAAAGACGGAACCATAGTTTAGTTCATCTCTTCAGCATATTCTGGTCAAGGCTTTCCAAATAAGTACTATTCTGACTTAATGTTTGTTTATTAGGGTTATAGATCAGTCTCAAGGCCACCGTACCCTCTTGGTGGTCTCTGCTCGAGCCTTTGGTCTCAAGCCCATTTGGTCTTGGTCCCCTGTTGGCGCAAGCCTTGGGGCTCGTCTCAGGCTTTGCTATGATGGTCTTAACTACAGAATTATTTGTCCTTTTTTTGGGACAGACATAATATCGTAGGTGCTCAACAAACCACCAGGTTAAAGGTCAGAATTTCCAGGTAAATAATTGTTAAAAGATGTTGTCTTCATTTGAATCTGCTTTTATTCAAGCAAAGTATTGCAGATACCACGCAGGACAGTAAGCAAATCAGTCTAACAACCATCTTGTTGATATAAAGACTGCTGTGTCCTCTGTGGGACGTTAACGTCTGCACCGTCCTACCAGAGCTGTTCGTTGGCACTGCAGTAGGAAGTAGCTTCAGTGTTTTGCATGTGGAAGTGCTACCAGTAAGCTGCTGTAGCTCCTCTTCCTGTAGCAATATGTTTATCACCACATGTCTGGCTGTATCTCACTTCCTCCCTGTATAACTTTGGGAGTGTGAATAGATTGAAACTAAAACACGAACTCTCGATGGCTCATGGGGACGTGCTGAACGTTCTGGTCCTTCCTGAACATTCTGGTCCTCCTTGGTTTGGGTTATCGATCTGAACACAACTTGGCAGGGCTTCAGTTCTGGCCTCAGGATCTGCTGTTTTAACAGTATCCTGAAGAGTTTCTGTTCCTTACCAAAAGTTACTGCCACCGGTTGGGCAATAAACCTGTTGCTGCAAGACACATTTTCTTGCATTTCCCTAACCAGAAGAAGAAGAAGAAATGTTTTGGACTGACGTGTTAAATGTATGATCAAGTGCTTGAGGTTGCTTACGACAGACTGGTGAAACTGTCACTTAGAATTTTGACCAAACCATGAGAAAAGTGTTCAGTGCAGCGTGTACTTTCAACCCCATGGTACTGTTAAAGAAATTCTTACACAATTCTCCTTTTACAGCAAATGTAGTCAATCAGCCAAGGCAAGTTTTCTCTATTAATTACTTTTATATGAAGCCACTGTAGTGTAGCATTGTGCAAAGTCATGTTCAAATTATTACACACTTGCCTCATTGGATGCAAATATTATTTGTGGATCTTTTATGAAACAGTGGAATAAATCAGATGGGACAGGGTGGCATAGTGGTGCAGCGGTTAGCACTGTCGCCTCACAGCAAGAAGGTTCTGGGTTCAAATCTCGTGGCTGACGGGCCTTTCTGTGTGGAGTTTACATGTTCTCCCAGTGTCTGCATGGGTTTCCTCTGGGTGCTCCGGTTTCCTCCCACTGTTCAAAGACCTGCAGGTTCGGTAAAAATACCCAGCCACTGGGGGTTACACAAACCAGTGCGTACTTGGTGCCAATCCCAAGCCCGGATAGATTGGGTAGGGTTGTGTTCGGAAGGGCGTCTGATGTAAAACCTATGGCAGATCAGATATGCAGATCCACTGTGGTGACACCCAATGAGAGCAGGTGAAAGAAGAATAAGAAGGGAATAAATCAGATGGGATAAGATTTCCAGGCATTTCATCAAGTCACATGACCGTAATACTGTATGTACGTGGATTTACTTGTACTAGAAATTTAAGAACTTGACTTAAGTTGACTCGGAAGCACTGCTTTTCTGACCAGTCATCGAATCGCCATCTCCATGTCATTATTCTGCATTTTAACTTTTGTTCTGGTTGAGGCACTAATTAAAAGGGGGAGGTCATGGCCTAAAGGTTAGAGAAGCAGTTTTGGGATCAAAAGGTTGCTGGTTTGATTCCTAAGACCAGCAGGAATGGCTAAAGTGCCCTTGAGCAAGGCACCGAAGCCCCAACTGCTCCCCAGGCTGCTCTGGGTGTGCTGTATGCCACTCTGGACAAAATAAGTGTCTGGTAAATACCTGTAATGTAACTAACTTTTGAGCAGATTGCATATTAATTATTTCTGATAAAATCTCTTTCCTTGAATCGAATGCTAGTTTTTCAAGGTTGTTCAATGAAAACACCATTTTATTTTGGTCAATAGGCTGTGAAATGCAAAAAAAAAAACCTCAATTCGATCATTTGGAGCAGGTATAATTAAGTTATTCCACGAAATCGAGTTGTACATGAGCTGAGGGTTGTAAGCTGTGCATGAGAAGATTGAGTGGAATAACTGTTTTTTTCTATCCACATGCTCTTCTCAAAATCCAGTGAATTTTTATTTTTTTGTATATTTGATAAACACTTTTTGCAAAACGTCTGACAAAATACATTCTGTTTAGAATGTAAACAAACCGGCGAAATGACGAGCAATTTGTGAAAAATGTGGTGGTAATTCTTGAAAAGAAAAAAAAATTCTTACCATGAAATACTTTTTATTCCATATTTTGTTGCTTTTGGTATTTTTTTGGGGGGGGTTGTTTTCGAGTAGAGTTTTTATTTTGTCCTCGGTTGGTTCAGCAACACGCGCCGCCATTTTGTTTTTCTCTATTCACAGTATATACACTACTCACGGGGGAAGAATGTCCTCTCCTGATGACTTGTTTATTTTAGCTCTGCAACAGCTTTTTATTTTTTGTAAATGACACGGTCAGGCTGGAGTGTGTTAAAAACCACACAAGCATAATGAACAACGTTCTGCACTTTGAAAAGGCCGTTTATATTTGTGCCTATAAGCTTTTGATTTTTACACGAGCCTCAGAGTTCGAGTGTGAAAGTAGAGAAGCACACTTCAGACACAAACCTGTTTTCGGCTGAGGGAGGGAGAGAGAGGGACAATGTGTGAATTTCATTCATGAGCAATGGTGCGTCTTGAAATTGGCTCGTACGCGTCAGAAACCGGGTGTAAGGATGCCCTGTAGATCTCTGCGCTGTAGGAAGTGTGTATGAGTTATAGTTTTGTTGGTGAAACTACAGTGGACAGGCCCTTCACCCTTTGATGCCAAACTTTCTTCTGTGTTTACATGCCTGATCTTTGTGTACGTTTCATTAAACTTCCTGTATTTTCTCGTGTATTTGTTAGACGTATGGCCTGCACCACCAGGATGAGAACTCTGTGGAGATGTGTACGTTTGTCTGCAAAGTCCATGAAGACAGTCCAGCTAAGCTCGCCGGCCTTAAACTGGGTAAGTGTGTGTATATACACAGGACGTTAACACGTCTCCCACTGTGTTTGGTTCAGCTGTTTGGTTCTAAACTGGTATTTGACACCTGGATACAAAATTACAGTAATAAGAAGGAAGGAGCAGGAAAGATAAGACTGAAATATGTAAATGACAAATTTTTAGGGCTTGTGCAAGAGCAGACACACTTTTATACTGCCTGGTCACCTTGGGCTAAATTTCCTCTGGTGGAGAAACAGCACTGTTGGGGAACGCAAGCAGGTTTGCTTTGTGTTGTTCCCCGGCAGCCTCCTGTCACTGTGTCAACACCAGAGCAGATGCCTGTCAGCCTTCTGTTTAGGGAAAGGCAAATATCCCCAACGTGTGTTACCTGTTTTTCAGTCAACAAACCCTGGGGCAGTCTGGTAGTAATGTCACATGGAGTTCAGGACTTCACCTGTCACACACTGAAGCCAGATGCTGTCGCTCAGGCCGGCTTGGTTTCTCCATAAACACACATTTCTTCGTCTTTTATTCTTAATAATGAATTCAACTTATTTAAGATTAGCCCTGAACACTAGCTCGGTGACTATTTTCGTGTTTTTACAAAAGGTCCAAAGATGATACTTACAAAAAACTCAAATGACTTCCTAACTACTGTTGTTCCACAAAATCAAGTCGTACATGACTTGATAGTCGGTTATAATCCGTGTATGACGAGATTGAGTGGAATAACTATTTTATTCTATCCACATTCACTGGATTTTGAGAAACGGCTTTTCTTTTTTTTTTGCAAATTCGATAAATAAACTTTTATACAAAACATCAGACAAAATCGTTTAGTCTTAGAATGTAAACAAACCGGCAAAATGACAGGAGCAATTTGTGGAAAAAAAAATATATAAAATACACTTCTGTAGGGTTTTTTTGGCGGTTGGCAAACCAACTTAAAGGTGCATTACTGCCACTGACTGGGCTGGAGTGTGGAACAGGAGATATTGGTGGTGGTGGGGGGACTATATTCTTTCAGCTAGTTCTGTTTCTTTTAAATACTTTTTTTTTTTGGTTTGGGGGAGAAAAATTATTTCATCCTCGGTTGGTTCAGCAATACACTCCGCCAATTAATTTTTCTCTACTCACGGCATATGAGCTGATATCCTAGTAGTAGAGTAGCCAATCGGAGCACGCGATTGCTCATATCCGGTGAATGTGGGTAGAATAAAGTCTCTTATGCTCTCAGCCACGTCTCGTGTATTTTACATGAGTGGAATGAAGGTTAGTTGAACACTTAAGCCTGTTGCGTCCTTCACGTTGTTGTTCACATACTTGTGATTTTATATAATTATAGTTATCCTGTAATTAGACTTTACTTTCATAACATGTCACGACTAAAATATGAGCAGGATGGTAAACACGCAGAGCTGTTTATCAACACTGCACAATAAATTTCTGTTAAAGTTCAAAGGAAAGACATCTATCATTTATAGAAAGCAATCACTGAGGCACTTATAGGACCAATCAGAAGTCTGGACACGCCTCCTAATTCAATGTTTGTTTGTTTTTAATTAAGTCACTTCATGTCTTAGTCATGATGGATGTCATTTCTCTTTACTTAGTTGTTCGGTTCTTGACATACTGTAATATGGATTACTACAGTTGTGGAAGAGGGCCATTTTTTAAAATTATTATTATTTACTGTTTGATCTCAAACGCATTAAGAAGGTAAGAAACTCCACCTTTTGATGAGAGACAGCTATTAATTGAAAAGCATTCCAGGTGACGACCTCATGAAGCTGGTTAAGATAATGACGACAATAGTGTGTAAAGCGTCATCAAGGTAAACACTGGATATGCTGAAGAATCTAAAATATCAAACTTTTTTTTTTTTTTTTTATTAAAAAAAAAATCCCCACACAATTCCATTTATTATATGACCCGTATGGACCCATGCATGCTGCTGTTAAAACCGTTGGGAAAAGTCATGTGACTGGGCCGATATGGATTTGGAAAAACCCATATGTGGCCCCTGGACCTGTTTCCTTCACTCCCGTCATCTTCATTTTGCTCTGAGTTGCTGCTAGTGTCTCGTCCATTATTCCAAAAAAACGCCGTTTTATCGAATCATCAGATGAAGATTGAACCGACTCCACTCAGCTTTGATTTGAAAACAAAGTTCTTTTGTGTAGACTTGATCGGTTTGTATTGTTGTCTCCATGAGCTGACCCAAGTTTGAACCGAGTTTTACTAATGATGTTCTCTTAAAATCATTTTAATTTCGAGAGAACAGTAAAGTCAGGTGTGTTTTATAGAATTCAAACTGTTTCAAACTTGTCCAAAGGTGATTCAGCATGTAAACAGTTTGCTGTCAATCAAAATAAAAATTGATTTGGTTTGTTTCTCTCTCACCGTTCATTTTCCACGGTGTCTGTTCGTGAAAAAAAAGGTCACGTGATGAAATGCTTACTGACTGAGGTCGGGCCGGACAGGGAAATATTTGGCTCTTTGTCATTTGTACGGACTTTGCTGTGCTCGGTCCGTACGGCATAACCTCGAGCTAAATATTTTCCCATCCAGCCCTCCCACTCAGTCAGTACATACCATGTTCCAGATGTTATTTCATAGATCTGATCTGTTCAGTTTTGTTCTACGGTGTAAAAAATACAAACTACAGAAAAACTTATGAATGACTAGAGAAGGGGTGTACAAACATTTTTGACTGGTACTAAGCTCAAGATTTCTTTACAGCAGCAGCTCTTGAAAATATGCACGGAAATGAGCGAGAGACTTGAGACAGCATAAACTGTTTTGGGGAAGTGTAAGCATCTTTAGTGTGTATGTGTTTGGACCATCAGCAGAAAATGAATCACAAGTGCAGAAGTAGTGTCTGGGTGAGTCAAGATCGTCCTGAGGGCAATAAAAAAAACAAACAACCCTTTGACTGACCGCATGATTACATGGGATTGTGAAATCTAACTATTAATCAAAATCACTTCAAATAATCATCAGACTTTATTTAAAAAAAAATGTAAATTCCACAGTGTGTGTGTGTGGTCATCTTATTAACGATCTTACAGAAGCTCAGCTCACTTTTTGTTTTCTATAAACATGTTCCAGTATTTGAACCCGCTGATGTAGGAGTTGATCTGTTGACGTGGTGTGCTGGTTCTGATGTGTGCGGTCTCTGTGTCTTTAATCATCTTCGGGAGGGAAACCCATTCTGGTCTGTCTAGTCGGGGATCAGTTGATGCAAATCAAGAACATTTATGAGATTAAAACAAACTGCTGTGAAGCAGCTTGCCTCACATGGCTGCCAGTTTAAATTCCGACATTCTCTGCATGCTTTGTGCTATTGTCCTCCTCGGCCTTCCTTTCAGGACGTCATGACCTCATCAGGCTTGAAAGGCAATCGGATGTTATATCTCAATCTTCGAAACTTGTGTGTGTGTGTGTGTATAAAGTAAAATGATCTCTCAAAACGGCACCTGAAGAGAATTTTTGGTATTTAAACTGACTCCAGAGAGAATTTGCGAGGAGGAAAACCGGTTTCAGGTGCTGGATACTTGAGGTATACGCGCGTACACGTTCATTAAAATGTCTTAAGGCTCCGAAAACCACAAAGAGAGATGCTTTTGGATGTCCTGCAAGCTGTGAATTCTTGCTGTGACTTCTGCGACTGAACCAACCAGCTGAGATCTTCTTTTACAGTTGTTTAAAAGTGTGTGTGTGTGTGTGTGTGTGTGTGTGTGTGTGTGTGTGTGTGTGTGTGTGTGTGTGTGTGTGTGTGAGAG
>JAPFFA010000005.1:55267974-55278356 GCA_026153275.1 Sciades herzbergii | reverse complement strand
GTTATTGACCAAATACTTATTTTCCACCATAACTTGCAAATAAATTCTTTAAAAATCAGACAATGTGATTTTCTGGATCTTTTTTTTTCTCATTCTGTCTCTCACAGTTGAGGTATACCTATGATGAAAATTACAGGCCTCTCTCATCTTTTTAAGTGGGAGAACTTGCACAACTGGTGACTGACTAAATACTTTTTTGCCCCACTGTACATAACTAAAGATCAGACCTTTCAGTATTCAGCATGTCCACCTTTACCTTTATCACAGCTTTCACACTCTCTTTGAGTTTCTTAAAGAAATCCCCAAGGATGATGTACCATATTTGCTGTTAACACCTAGCATCCAAAAACAATCCCAAAATATTTAAATAATGTGGGAGTGGCTGACATCGAGTGGTATATCAGATCTATTCCATTCAGCGAGCATGATATTGAACGAGTCGAAGAGGAGTAGCTGAATGGAATATATCTGATAGACCATGAGAAAAGCCAGCCAATATTATGATTATTTTTATTATTATTCAATCCATCCATTATCTGTAGCCGCTTATCCTATTCTACAGGGTCGCAGGCAAGCTGGAGCCTATCCCAGCTGACTATGGGTGAGAGGTAGGGTACACCCTGGACAAGTCATTTTTTTTTTTTATTATTACACATGCACATTCTTTTCGGGTGTTCAATGCGCCTCTTTCTCTTTCAAAATTTGAAATCTTCTGTATTTAACAAAGCAAACCTGGCGGCCATGTTTGTTTACAAATTGTCACAGTCGCTCGCTAGCATGGAAGTTTTACATCTCTGACGTGTGAGGTCATGTTGTCTTGACAACCATGCAATATCGCAAACCATATTCAACGCTCATTCTCCACTGGGTAGAGTGACGTAATACACACAGGATAAGCGATATGCTAACAATATTGCATGCTATCGAACTAAACAAATGAAATCTACTAGAATGGAATAGAACATGTTTTTATTCCATTGAAAAAGTGTCCTGAAGGTATAACGATTATTAGGGCCTGAGCACTGGAGGTGCATGGTGTCCGGTGTCCACGGGAGGGCGCTGCACCAACCCTACTGTTTTACTAAAGAGTCCTCTTATTATTATTATTCCTTTTATTCAACACTTTGCCATTTTTGAGGTGGTTCCCATGGATGAAAACTCATGAAATTTGGTACACACCTCAGCCCCGGCCACCGCTACTCAGTGATCGAGGCTTAGCCCCAGGTGTGCCCAGGGGACTCCATAGCATCTCCATGTCATTGAGACTTTTGCCTGGTATATAGTGTCACCTATCTGTGTCAAATTTGGTCGGTGTGTGGGGTGCCCCAAGACGAATAAAATTGTAATGTACATTGTATTAGCCATACTCAACAGGCAGAGAGTTATTTTTGGTTTTGTGCATTCTGACGTGTTACATTTTAATGTTTTCCTCCTAGGCAGTTTGTTGGATTCATGCCAGATTTGGTGTACGTGATGTCAAGATGTTGCTGATTTTCAATTGTGAAGGGATTTGCGATGTCTTGCAAGATGTTAAAAAGGCAAAACTATAAATTTATATGTCGAGCCATGCAAACAGGAAATGTGTGCCTAAAGACTCATCACTGGTGGTGCACACATCAGATACCGAGGCTTTTGTTGCAGATCGCAGATGTGTGTACATTGTACGATGACCATGTGTGACGGGCCACGGAACCGGAGGTGCTCAGGCCCTTCATCACCGCTTGCAGCTATATTCAATATTGAGATCTGGACTCGGAGCTGTGAGCTATTGTTCCATGACGACCAGCAGCTTGTTTCTTCAAGGTTTCGACATCTCATTTCAATCTTCTTAGCACCATGCTTAGGCTCATTCTCTCATTATCTCACTGTAGAATTAATTCATTCCAAAAATCCAAAGTGCATTACATTTTCTAAAGTATTTATCAGCATCATGATGCCTTTAGATGTTGTTGCACTTCCACAAACGTTCACCTGATCCTCCTCATGGTCCAAAGAGTCTCTGTTTCTTCAGGAGTGGACATACTGTCAAAAATTCCAAGCTTTCTTACCCTTTTTTTTTTTTTAATATAAACTTTTTCAGAACAGGCTTCATGACATCCTTCAGACCCACAGCATTGTGCTGTTTCCTCAACGCTAGATGATAAACAAAATCTGTGGATGTTTCAAATATGAACCAGAGTGGAGCTTGTTTTTTTTTTTTTTTTGCCACCTCGAAACAATCCATCTCATCATGATATCTGTAGTGATCTAGAGTTAGGGTTAGTTATGGTTCTATTGCTCTGCACATCCAGTTTTGGAAATTCCAGTCTTTCACACTGTGATTACCTCCGTCAGCTTTGTTGGAGGAGATTATGTTTTTGCCTCCATTTGTTTCTTTGTTCTCAACATAACTCAGAAAAGTGGTGAATGGATTTGGATGAAATTTGGAGGAAAGGTGGCCCATGGGCCAAGGAACAATTGACTAGATTTTGATGCAAATCCAGATATGGATGTGGATCCAAGACCCAGATGTGTATATAGATCCAAGGTTTTATTTTGTCTATTCCCAACGTAACTCATAGTAGTGAATGGATTTGGATGAAATTTGCTGTACAGCTTTAGGATTATCCTCAGTTCAAATTATTTGATCTTGATTTTATGTGGCTTGGCGGAGGTATACAATCTACCATGTGTCCTTCAAGTTTCCGTTGAATTCCCACTTCCATATGCAAGGTAAGCATCTTCTTCAAAAATATCTCCCAAAACCATTTTAGATGCACACAAATGTCTTGCTTGTTTGAACACAAGTATTACTTTTGAAGGGCAAGTCTTAACGCAATGGCAGTGAGATTTTGATACGCCTTTTGTTGAGAGCTCGTCACTGTATCTTGCTGGAAATATGGAAACTCAGCAAAATTAAACAAAAGTTAACTTAGTTCAACAGTTCTTTCAAAAGTTCTTATGGGTTCTTATTTGTAAGGCACTTACTTCAAACCTTTGATTTTTTATTTTTTTTTAGTTTCCTCCAGAGGGACAGTGTACAATTTCTAGATTTAAATATTTTAAAGAGCGTAGTTGTGTTTTCGGTAACGGCTTTATCTTGGTGTGGATTGGACTGGTGTGGATTCCTATCCCTAGAACACTGAGTGTTAAGCAGAAACACAGTACATCCATGCACACGTACATTCACGGCATTCGTTTCATTTCCAGTTAAATATACATTTCCTGCATTAGTGATGTGGAGGGGGGAAAAAAAAAAAAAAAAAGACTAAATTGATATTTTGACTGGAAGTTGAACAAATGGTGGTATCTGACTTTTGCACAGCATTGCATTTCCTCAGTTTAGTTCAAATGCGGACTTCTCAGTACTAAAGGAATCTACATAACACCATAAAAAAATCACTACAATCAAATAAAGGGAAGACCTATGAAGGAAAAAAAAACCTAAGTCAAAACTATTCTAAAACAATCTCTATTCAATCCAAAATTCACAAATCATCTTATTTATTCTAGAGAATTTATTGAGCAGTAAAATAAGAGCCTTCAATCGAAGTCCACCGAGTGCTTCGCTTTACGTGTATGCCATTTGGCAAGAATACCTGTGACTGAGTTTAAGAAGGAACATCACTGCTGGAAGGCCTGATGGAATCGAGGTAGAGTGGGAGAGAAACCAGGAGGCTGATTTAAATGCCCCAAGGCCTGAGGCTCGTGCAGTGGCTGCGGCTGAAATGAGGCGAGTGGCCCAGAGAGCTGAGAGGTAGGAGTCGGCGAGCAATCTGCGGTAGTGGTAGAGTACCCCATTATAAGGCCTCCTGAACTCAAAGGGGCGCTGTACGGTGGCAGGCCGAATGGCAGGAAGCCCAGCAGTGGTGACAGGTCCACGTTAGCAGCAGTGGGTGAAGGCTCGGCTGTGGTGAAGGAGTTCCTGAGGGTGAAGTGGGCACTCTGACCTCCCAGGCTATCAGGAAGAAGGTCGCTTGGTCTGGACGCAGAGGTCGCGACTGTAGCCTGAGGTGGCATCGGGCCACACTGGAGCTCATTCAGGAAGTTCTCCATCTCAGCTTTCAGATATGAGGTAGCGGACGCAGGTTGGTATCGCTGAGCCTCGTGGTACTGTTGGGGCTGGTGCTTGCTTGGCTCAAAATAGCAGCCCACACCCATCGGGCTGGACAGGGACCCAGGCACCACAGAATGATGGTGACTGACCCCAGAGGTAGAGGCGCTCTGCAGACCTTGAGGATTGAACATACCCATCGAAAAGGCTTCAGAGGCATCCTTAGGGGATCCCGAGGTGCACACACTCGCACTTGGTTCTTCCTTGACTGCACTGGAGGGTGCAGATGTGAGGACATCCAAGTCCTGGGCATGACTCTTCTTCAGGTGGCGTGTAAGGTGGTCACGTCGGCCAAAGCGCTGAGCACAGCGAGGGCACAGGAAGTCTCTTCTGCCTGTGTGCACTACGGCGTGACGCCTCACGTCCTTTCGAGTGAAGAAGCGCCGACCACAGCGCTCGCACTGGTGCTTTCGCTCCCGCACAGCGCCGCCTGGTGGAGGTCGGCCGGTATGAGTGCTCAGGTGCTCGAGAAGTGTCGGCATGCTTTCAAAAACCTGACGGCACACCTTGCAGGTAAGATCTCCGGTCACGGAGGTGGCGTGGGTAGCCACGTGGCGTCTCAGACCCAGTCGAGTGTTGTAGTGTTTGCCACACTCTTCACACTGCAGTTCTTGCTTGTTGGAGTCATGGGTCTGTAGGTGGCTGTTCAGCTGCTCCTTTCCATGGAACATCGTTTCATATGTACGAGCAGTTTTTAGGATGTTTGTGCTTGGACATCTAGGAGAAGTCATTTGTGCACAGCATGGTTATGATGAGTTTTACCATCAAATATACATTTTCATATAGATAAGATAGTCAGTGGAATTCAGAATACCAGAGATCCAAAGTCATCATAGAACTTCTCTTGAGATGGTTGGTCGTCCTTCTGCATATTCAACATCCTGCACAAAAGACACAAAGGTGCAACGAGCAAGCAAGTTTAGCTTTGCCTTGAAGAACACCATTTCATTCTAATATACGCTCACTGGCCACTTTATTAGGTACACCCACCCACCCACCGTTTTCTGCAGGTCTCTAATCAGCCGATCCCTCGATAGCAGCACGATGCATCAAATCACGCAGATACAAATCAAGAGCTTCAGTTAATGTTCGCAAGGTTCAAACATCAGAATGGGAAAAATTGTGATCTCACAGTGAAGCGTGACTTTCTTTCACTGTGGCATGGGTGCTGGTTTGAGTATTTCAGAAACTCCTGATCTCCTGGGGTTTTCACATACAGTCTCTACACAGAATGGTGCGAAAAACAAAACAGAGTGAGCGACAGTTCCGTGGGTGGAAAGTAAACAAACGCCTTGCTGATAAGAGAGGGTCAGAGGAAAATGGCCAGACTGGTTCAAGCTTTTTTGCCAGGAAGGATATCGTAACTCATAGCAACTCTTTACAACCGTGGTGAGCAGAAAAGCATCTCAGCATGCAACAGCAGAACAGAAAACCACATTGGGTTCCACTCCTGCAGCCAAGAACAGGGATCTTAGAATCAAGAACAAGTTCCTATTAAAGTGGCCGGTTATACAATATGGCTAAAATTACATTAAAACGCTACTTTTTTTTTGTGCGCTTCATACATACACGCACACTGTCCACTTTATTAGGAACACCTGTACATTCATGCAAATTTCTAATCTGCCAATCACACCACAGATACAGGTCAAGCGCTTCAGGTAATGTTCACGTCAAACATCATCAGAATGAAGCAAAAGTGTGACCTCTGATCTCTGTGACTTTGATTCTGGGATGGATGCTAGCACCAGAAGGGCTGGTTTGAGTATTTCATAAACTTGAGAGACTGCTGTGTGTAAAAATCCCAGGAGATCAGCAGTTTCTGAAACGCACAAACCAGCACTAACAACCATGCAACGGTCAAAGTCACACTTCAGATCACACTTTTTTTTTGTTTGACACGAACAGTAACTGAAGCTCTTGACCTGTATCTGCATGACTGTATGCACTGCGCCGCTGTCACATGACTGACTGATTAAATAACTGCATAAATGAGCCGGTGTCCCTATTAAAAAGTGACCAGTGAGTGTACATGAAACACCCAATAAGCATTCCATGACTCTCAATCTGCCATAAAAATCTAACACTAATAATTGTTAGCTTATTCCTTTCAAGCTGCTGAACATGAACTCTGATCCGCTTCATTTTAGTCTTCATGCTCAAGATATGGAAATGAATCAAAGGCCAGGAAGTGGAACAGACACAGGTACAAAGCCAAACACACACACCAGACTGTCTAGAAAATTCTTTGTTTTCCGTTTGTGTCTGCACGACTTGGGTTTTTTTTTTTCCTGCACTTTTTTCTTTTCTTCTACTCATTCAATCCAGTGCACAGCTATTATCAAAGATAAACTTGAATTTCCTGTGCTTACCTAGATCAGAAACATGATTTAGAAATTAGAAAGGATTACAAGGAATTATCTTACGTAGAGGTGATTGAATGCAGGCTGTTTACTATCATTAGTACCGTATTAGTAATAAAATATAACTGAAAAGTCAAGGAAAAATATTCTCAAAGAAATAATTAGGACATTAAAAACATTTTTACAGATTGTTTTCAGCATGTTTAACGTCTTACAAAACAGCCCTCAATCCTCAGCGTTGGTTCCCCCCCGCCCGAAATTCTGCAGTGAAAATTAGACTAATTTTTAATCTCAAAAACTAAGAATGACAGATTATATTGTGAATGGTTAACATCTTACAAAAAGGCACTCATTCATCTCAAAAGTATTGAAAAATTAGCCAAATACAATTAAAAAAAAAAAGTTTTACTTTCCTAAATTCTGCAGTGAAAATTAAATGACGGCTATAATATAAATTTGTATTAAAAACAAATCCAAATGGAACTAAAAAATGTTAAAAAGATATATGTGACTTTTTTAATCTCTTAAAATACGAAGCATGAAACAGCTACGGGACATTAATAACGTCTACTGAAACAATTTGATCTTATTTGGTTACACAATCTGACGCTGAAGAAAAGAAAATGGAGCGGAGAAAAATGTGAATGTTTGTCATGTAGAAAAAGTTAAATATGAAGGAAACAAGATCAACTGTGAGCTACTGCTCACGGACGTATCCCCTCCGCTCATATCAGAATGCAAGCAGTCGAAGGAATAGGACACTTATTATGAATGTTGACTTCAACAAATAATTAACCCTGTCACATGTATACTGGGCGTGTCACTGTGGCGAGAAGAGGTGTATACATAGTGTATTTCTAAACTTTATCACCTTTCTTATAGCCCACCAGAGTGAGGGATACAAAGTGAAAAACTGTTGAAATGTCTGATTTATGTGAAGTACAAATGTTCAGGTCCTGTGCTGTGATGTTTGAACACGGTGGTGACTGTAATCACAACTGAAGTCGTGACGATCCTTGCGGTTTTTCAGAGAGGACACTTTGACAGACTCGCATTTCAACCACATGTGAAGCTCCGCTGCAAAAGTGCCTCATATCTGTTTCAAGTCCTGCTTTTTTACTGAACAACGACAGAGCCTTCTGCTTCAAAAATGACAAATATTTTCTTAAAAATCATTTAAAACCTCATCATATGGCGAGTGTTTTCCAGAGAGGACATTTCTGACAGATAAAGGATACCATCAGAGGTACTTAGTTTACAAAAAAAGAAAAAAATGTAACTTCCACTTAAATATCTTTCTATTGTCCCGAAATTAAACCCAGTTCATGCCAAAAAAAAAGCAATTCTGAATTTAACCAGTAAAAGTGTAATAATTAAAGCAGAATTAAATGAAATGGCAACAAGGTCAAAACTGGGCCGGACGTATTTATACTTACGGACATATTTATAAAGAACTTAAGAGACATTACTGCTGTAGGACTGTAGGAGTGTCCCTGTAACATAAGACAGAAAAAACTCCAGCATATAAATTCAGGACCTAGTTGCTGTTATTAAAAAAAAACAAACCAAAAAAAAAAAACCTAACCGTGAAAACAGCCCATAGAATAAAGATGCTTTCAAAAAAAATCAAATTAAATGTTTCTACATTTAACATTCTACAAAAAAAAAAAAAGTAGTCTGAGGTCCAGTGAGGTCAGTTTTATGTGGAAATGATCTGTAGGTTTTACTGAGCATCTTACAGAACCAGCCCCAGTTCTTCTGGACACTTTCCACACTCGCTTCATTTTACACCAAAACTTTTGCACCAGTAGCCTTCATTACGTTTCCTTTTCTAACCTGAAAAGTGCTCTCTTATGGAATATACTGCTTTCTTTACTAACATACCAATATTTTTCCGTTACATTTCATTTTGTGCTGGAAAACTTTTTTTTTTGTATTAAGTTATACAAAAACTTTTGCACAGTACTTTACACACACACACACACACACACACAGTACTGTGCAAGTCTTAGGCATCTTATTTTTTTTCATACAAACTTTGTTATAGAATTCTATTTTATGACTTCTACGTTATCAAGTCATAACATTACAAAAACACTTTAGAGTCCAAACGTTTGTGTTTTTTTTTTCCCCCAGCACAAAATTAAATAGTACAGAAAATAAAGTTTGTATCTGAGCAGCGTATTCCATCAGAGAGCACTTTTCAGATGAAAAAAGGAAACCTAATGAAGGCTACTGGTGCAAAAGTTTTGGTGTAAAATGAAGACGTGAGTGTGACAGTCAAAGTGTCCAGAAGAACTGGGGCTGGTTCTGGAAGATGCTCAGTAAAACCTACAGCTCATTTCCGCATAAGCACAGGGTCGTCTCACACCAAATATTGACTGTTGAACTTATTACAGCTTACTGATTACTGTTTATAGTATTTTTTTTAATGATGAAAGATTTCTTTACATGTGCCTCAGACTTTTGCACAGCACTGTAGATATTGGTTATATATAATGTATGAATGACACTTTTTTTTTATATTCAGGAAAAGAACTTTGCCCTGAGTCAGCACAAGTGTGTACTGCTGCATGCATTAGACCCCCATCATCATCCCACCACCATGCAGCCCCACACACACACACACACACACACACAGAGTTACAACAAAACATCCACATTACACTGCACATTCTCGCATCAACCAAAACAAAAAGTTCTCAATCAGAGCACAACAGACAGAAAAATCACAAAAACAACTTTTATACAGATGTTGAGTGCGCATGCACCTCAAACACGCGCAGAGAAAAGGTTTGCTGGGCCAGCGCTGCAGCTCGAGCGGGCAGTGAGCGGGTTGTGCCCGGCGGCGGCGGCGGCGGCGGCGCTGCTCCCGCTCGGGGCCGCTTTAAACGCGCCGGAGCAGCGCCGGTGTTTACTCCCGGAGCGGGTTCGGTGCGTTTGATCCGCGCGCGGATTCGGTTAAAAGCTCAGTTTAAAAGGCGGCTCGCGCTTACCGCAAAACTTTAAAGCCCCGCCGCAGCGCGCGCAGTGGGCCGGGTCACAGCCCCAACCGGGCCCCGGAAACACGCGCTCTCCGCCATGCCCGCTCCCAGCAGCACCGCCGCACTCCTGTCCGGTTCCGAGTCCCCCTCTCTCTCTCTCTCTCTCTCCGCGCTGTGCTGAAACCGAGCAGCCGCTGAGGCCCGGGCCGCTCCACCTCCGCGCGCACACACGCACACAGCGGCTCAGCAGCGCGTGCATTGTGGGAACGTGACGTCACGCCATTTTTTCTCCCACTTGGCCCCGGACTGCGGCGCTTCGGACAACTCTCACTGCACTAAACACTCACTCTCACCCCCAGTCTCACCCCCAGTCTCACCCCCCACTCACCCTCACTCACTCTCACCCCCAGTCTCACCCTCAGTCTCTCCCCCACTCACCCTCACTCACTCTCACCCCCAGTCTCACTCACTCTCACCCCCAGTCTCACTCACTCTCACCCCCAGTCTCACCCTCCAGCGCTCAGCAGCCTCATGCCGCAGCTCGGGATTCTTTATCAATGACTTTTACTGCCAGTTTGTGTCTGAAAGTTGCCCCACATTCACCGCAAACCTTTGTTCCCATCTCCATGGTGATATGCTGTGGAACCCCGTTTCCGCCACTTCCCCCCCCCCCAAAAAAAAGAACTAGATAGAACTCGACGCCTCCACCCGGTACACTACACGCCTTATGGAGTTGTGATTTGGGGACAGACATTTGACCTCACAGTAACCTTGACCTGTGACCTTTTGATCTTAAAATCTAATCAATTTATCTTTGTCCCCAAATGCACAAATGGTGAAAGTTTGGTGAAATTCCTTTCATTCACCTTGGAGACACTGTGTTCACAAGGTTTTCGGACAGACATTTGACCTCACAGTGACCTTGACCTTAGATTTTGAGAT
>JAPFFA010000005.1:54916803-54930536 GCA_026153275.1 Sciades herzbergii | reverse complement strand
TCTCCCAACCGTCTCTGACAGAATACTTCACACTCCCTGACAAAGAGAAGCACATTCACCTGTTCATACGCCATGTTCAGGAGCAAACTAATGTTAATGGTGCTGAAACAGACACCGTCACATGGTGCGGTTGAAGTCTTGTTCACAGATTCAACTTGGACTCGAAATTTTTTTTAATGACTTGGACTTGAACACTGGGGACTCAAGACTGGACTCAGACTCGAGGTTTAGTGACTCAACTACAACACTGGTATATACATCTCTAGAGTTTACACAGGATGGTGTAGAGAAAAAACAAAAATAATTAAATAATAAGGAAATACCTTGCTGATGAGTGAGGTCAGAAAAGAAGGACTAGACTAGCAAGGTTTGAGCTGACAAGGTAACAAACGAGACCGTCAGTGACGGCGTAGCTCACTCCAGCCCCGTCTAGTCCAGAAGGAATGATCTAAAGTGGGCCACCTTGTGCAATAAATGTTGCAAGATATACACAAGCTATATATTGAAGCGATATCCAGCCTAGGAATACCGACTTATTTACCAGAAAGAATCCAAAACGACGAGGAATTGACCGAGAAGAAGCAATTTTTGTTGAACTGCTCACTCATTAAGGCTTAATTAGTCCATAACTTCATTAATAATTACAATTATGCAAATTTGAGTAGAAATTATATATATATATGCACTCCAGGCAGACCTTCCTTCCTGGAAAAAAGAATAAAAATCGATGAAGAATTGAGACAGAAGAAGTGATTTTCGTGAAATGTGGACGACGGACAACACAACACATGATGGCATAAACTCATCACCTGTCGGCCGGATGAACTAATAATCACTCTTAACAATCGTGTTGAGCAGAAAAGCATGACACAATGTCTCGAACCTTGAGATGAACAGGCTACAAGAGCAGGAGACTAAATCAGGTTCCGCTTGAACAGGAATCTGAGGCTACAGTGGGCGTGGTCATGGCCAAAGTAAATATTAACTAAAGCTCTTCATGCTGTACACAGTGCACCGCTGCAACCTGATTGGCTGACTGGAGACTTACATTAATAAGCAGGTGTATAGGGTGTTCCTATTAAGGTGCCTTTGACACCTTGACAGGGTGACTGATGACTCGGGTGACATATTATTCTGCACACGTTGTCTCAGTAGTTTAAGTCCGGGTGCCCTGCTGAGCCGCAGTAGCCCTTGATGAGGGAAACTACTGCACAGCCAGAGGGAATACAGTTCCAGGCATTTGCATGTGTACTAGCTGGAGGAGTTTACTGTGGCACCTGATAGATCATTTATAAGTCATGATGCAGGACGCTAATGAGCTTTTCTCATTCACACCCGCTGCTCCCGAACGCAGCTTTATCAGCCGCCTCTGATCACTCTATCAGCACAAACTTCTCTCTTCTATTTGAATACTACAGGCGGTGCGCTCTTTCCCCTACTTACTCATATACGGCCTACATGTGAACAAGGACACATGGTTATCTTTAACGAATGCTGTAAACACTTCTCTGCTACAATCTGGCACTCTGTACAGTAACATTACTGTGCTTTTTGCATGAAATAAGGATCATTATTATACACACAGGACACTTTTTCGATTGAATAAAAACATGTTCTATTCCCTTCTCTCGGGTTTCATTCATCTGGTTCGATAGCATGCAATATTATTAGCATATCGCTTATCCTACATGTATTACGTCACTCTATCCAATGGAGAATGAGCATTGAATATGGTTTACAATATTACATGGTCGTCAAGACAACGTGACGTCACACGTCGGAGCTGATGCGAATAATATTCAAGGAGAAAGTTTTCTCCTGCGCATGTGCAGAAGCATTTCTTTGTTCACCAGGAAAGAGAAAGACGCGTTGAACATCTGAAAGGCGACCGAAACTTCATTAGATATTCTTCACGCATATTTACAAGAGAAAAACATACCAACGGACATTGAAAAACTGGAAAAGTGACACATCGGAGACGTAAAACTAGCGAGCGATTGTGACAGTTTGTAAACAAACATGGCCGCCAGGTTTGCTTCATTAAAAATGGGAGATTTAGAGAGAATTTTGAAAGAAAAAGACGCGCTGAACACCCAAAAGGTGACCAAAACTTCATTAGATATTCTTCACGCATATGTACAAGAGAAAAACATACCAACGGACATCGAAAAACTGGAAAAGAGAACAATAGCTGAAATATTGTCAAAGTTCTACTTGGAGGTGAGGAAAAGCAGACAGAGACCTGTTCTTAACTTTTTGTATAATCTGTAATTGTTCCATCAAATGTGTATATATAATAATAATAATAATAATAATAATAATGATAATATTGGCTGCCTTTTCTTCGTGGTATATCAGATATATTCCATTCAGCTACTTGTCTTCGACTCGTTCAGTATCATGCTAGCTGAATGAGTCGTGGTATATATATCTGATAGACCACAAAAAAAAAGCCACATTATTTAAATCGAGCTTTGGTGGCATGCTGAGTCAGGTATAAATAAAAACCTCAATGTGTAATTGACAATAAGTTCATATTTAAATTGTATGTAAACGACACCACCTGTGAGTGGAGTGGGATGGGGTCCAATTTTTTTTGTGTCGTAGCATGATTTTTCCTTCCCTAAGTAATATTTGTGACATTTTGAATGACTCTCAACTGCTATCCAAATTGCTCGAATTAAATTTACGTATTAAGATTACACCCATACTGACGAGTCACTTTAAGTTTAATTTAGATCATCGTTAAAAATATAAAGAGTCACAACTTTAACCACAATTTTAAAGAAACAAGGAACATCACCGTTAATATGATATAAAATGTTGACTCAGCATTTTAACACTAACTGATAATCACTGGGTTCTCCATTTTGGAAAATTCAGAAATAAAAAGGCTCTGAAAAAAAATCCCTGATGGTACACGTTTATGTAACGCACCTAATATTTGGATCATTTAAAATAAAATCGTGATTCACTCAGAAGAGATGAAACGGATGGAGAAAGTTTGTCACGTTAAGGAAGAACACAGAAAACCACAGAACGTTCCAAAAACACACTTTATTCACATGGCAGTTTAAAAAAAGGTCATATCAAAAAACGTGTAGAAAATGTTTGTTGTATATAAAAAAAAGTGTTTGTACTTTGCGCTAATACAAAAAAAAAAAGGCAGCAAATAACAAAAATGTTACTGCTAAATGTTTCTGATTGGCCGTGATAGTCTTGGTCTCAAAAGCACATAACATCACAAACAAAAGGCACAGTTATATAAAAAAAACAAAAACAAAAAAACAAACAAGAATTTCAGTGTTTATAAAACTAGCAATACCGTGGACACGCTGGATTATAAAAAATTTTTTTTTAATAAAAAACAGTGTTATGAAATTAAGTGTAAAAAAATGTCTCATCAGATCAAAAGCTCTTTTTTGTCACTGAGGCCTTTGATATGAAAGCATGCTTGGTAAACTTTTTGTTTTTAGCTTGGTAGTAAATCAAAAACACTTATTTTTGTTCAATTGAAATCTTGCTTTGTAGCTTTGTTGACATTGAGGCTTGATATCCCGGAGTTTTTTTTTTTTTTTTTGAAATGGTAACACTAGTGAAATGTTGAGTGTCTTTACAAGGACACACATTATTTCTGAACTTGGCAATGTGTACTATGAGGCACTTGTACTCTGATCAGTGGACTGGTTCGGAATGAGTCTTATGTAGCGCACTTTTAAACATCATTCTGTGTCATTTCTGAGGCAGCACTGCTGGGCTACAGGGTGTAAATCATGGTAATGCTCGAAGGAAAACACGCTCCTTACAGTTAACGCACACTAGAGATTAGCAGGATACACGAATACTGGGGTCCAACACTGACAAATGCGCCCGTCATATTTAATTATTCTTAATACAAAATAATAAATTATTACAAATTGTTATTTATATTAAAATCCATACAATTAGAGCCCTCATAGACAGTTCATTTCCCCATGTATAATACAAAATATATAATACAATATTATTAAAAAATAAAGGATCGCAAACAATATAGAAAAAGTAGAAAAACAAAACGAGTTTCTTTTTCTTTGGTTGGCTGACATCCAACACGGAAAAGCACAACTTAATAGATTGCTGTGCAGTCAAATGAATGGCTCTACGCCTCTCCCAAATCACGTACCACAATGACTCAACCCCGCCTTAGGAGTGGCCATGGAGTGTTTTCTCTTTCCATTATTGCAGAATGATTGTCTTCTGTGTCTTGACCTCGCTCTCCGACGCTCCCCGTGTCTCCTACATGACCAGCGTGCGGGAGCAGAAGTTGTTGAGGTATTTGTGTGTCGGCTCAGAGGGAAGAAGCTGGTCCTCGGTCTTCCCGCAAAGCACCTGTTCCCATGTGCCCACGTGCTGAGGAGGAGGAGTAAGAGGACAGCGGAGCAGTAAGAGGAAAGAGGGAAAGAACGACAAAGATAAAGAACACGATGAGCGTCATTTTATGATTTTATGGCGTAACACAACACCTGGAGTCACAGCATAAAGTAAACACATTTACAGCCCATTCTAAATACCTTTATACTAAACGAAACACAATTCTTGCTTACTATTAAAACAGGAAACATTGAAATAGAAGAATAATAGATGGAGATAATTAGGATCAGGGTTTTTTTTTAATCTTATACCATTAAATAATTTCCGGAACTTTTACTACAGTAGATTCTGTGTTTTCTTTCTAATCATTGAATATATATCCCCCCCCCCAAAAAAAAAATTTTTTTCCATGCTTCTCCACATCTGGACTCATTTTGTGCCTTTACAGACCTGCACAAGAATCATTTACGCTTTGCTTAATAAACAGCAGCCCAACAGATAGAAGGACGTATGGAGAGGGCTGTGTTACCTGTGCCGGGCTACCCAGAGTTCTGCGAGGGATCGGAGCGGCTTTATTTCCGTTCTCGCTCTTCTCTGATCCGGGCAGCATCAGTGCTGAGCTCGTCAACAGATCCTGTCAAGAGCCGGAACAGCACAGAGGTCAAATATTACACCGTTAATAAACCACAGAGGGTCAGGGTCAGAGTCAGGGTCAGGCAGAAGTTTCTTTCTGTATTTCACCTACAGTAAAGACGTTCAAACAGAGGATAGAGATGAAAAGTAGGACTGGATGATGGTGATATCATCTCATAATATTCAAAGACATTTTCATAATATTTAACTTTGCCTGAATTTTCTAACAGATTCAAGAGGCAAATTTTTTTTTTAATTTATTTTAGTGTCAAACTGTGAGCAATAACAGTGTTACAGAAACAATCATCATATGCACATCTTTTCAGAAAAGTGTACTGTGAAATTTATTGCAATATCAATACAAGGTCATATCGCCTATTTGTAAATCACTCACTGGCATGTTGTGGGTGGGGCCACTTGCAGGAAAAAGCTGGGCGTGAAGATTCTGTCCCTCCCACTGCAGACATGTTGGTTCAACCTACAAACACAATTCAAGCTCACTCACTGTCTTTTGCATGTACATACTGTAATAGTGGAAAATAATTACAGACTAAGACGTAATAAAAGATATATAGGTACATATACCAAAAAAAAAAAAGGCTCACCTCTTGTTTAATCTTTTTGAGCGATGGCTGGTCATGATGTGCTCCTCCGACACTAACTTCACATTCCTGAGGCTCCTGTTTAATTCCCCCAACTACTGCGTCTACAGGAGGGCTGTGAGCCTAAACACAACACACACGCTCGTTACCAATAAGACACTATAACACATGCACACAACAACTGCTTCCATATAGATGTTAAACCATCAGTCTCATATTAAACACACACAACACTAATACACAAACTCTTACCCTCTTCAGTGGACCGTATTTGGTGTCCTGCAGGGTCAGTGCTGTTTTGAATGGAGTAGGAGTGCGAGGAGAACACTCCATGATGGAGCGCCTTAGAGTCGGAGTCCTGAACCTGCAAAAGAGGCGATTTGGGAATGACCTAACAGCTTTTTCGTAACAAATAGCATTAATGAAATTGTAGTTTTTAATAGTTATGAGTGCGGAATGCTTTATCAGTGTGCTGTCATTGCATACTTCAATAAGGTGCATCCTTTACCCTTTTCATTTTACTGATTAGATAATCCTGTTGTTCTGTGTGAAAGTTTATTTAAGGTCTAATGCAGTAAAAACAGAAGCTTACATATCGTTCTCCTTCTGGTGGTGCATAGCAAGTTCGGGCTGCAGTGGCTTCTGAGAGCACACGGCTGAGGAGGGTGAGACCGGTAGACTCTGACTGTCCGAGTCTGGACTCACGGAAGCGTTTAAGAACTACAAAAAAAAAGAAAGAAAAAGTTGGAGATCATGCACAACTGTCAGACAAACATACTTCATCACACACCTGCGCACGAGTGTGTAAAGGAACAAACAGCCACAGAATACACTTCAGAAAACGCAGCTGTGTTTTAGAAAGGTGCAGGCAAGTTATGAAAGAAGATCTGAAAAATGGAGGTTTTCTAATTTCCCCATCTCTTATAGAAATGCAAAACCTATTATATTATCTAATCTGCGCTCATAATGGAACATTAGCATCATGAATGCAAAAGGAAAAAGAATTAAATGTTCTTTAATTTGCACATTGTGGATTTTCTAAAAGGTGTCTTTCTCAATTTCATTTTCATATTTAAGCATCTGAAAGAGTGACAGAATGATTAACGGTTCGGACGTTTCTTGAGGATGGTCACTTTTGCATTCACGCTGATTTAAAAGTATTTGTTCAGTGAAAACCAGTTCGGTCCGGTTCACTGAATTTACAACTACTGAATTAAGATGTCTTAAACATGCAATAAGCATGCATGCAATGGCAGAGGTATAATCTCTAGTACCATGCTCCTATTTATATGTCAGACATACTACGTGATTGTTAGAGATGAGATAATGAAAAAAATCATGAAGGAACAAGGCTAAGAAACGACTGATGACATGATTACTCCTCTAAATGTGACTACGTCTTGATTTGTGGAGCAGACTTGATCAGAATAATCAGTGTGATTCACAACCAGGCAAGGAGACTACTAGACTGATTTTAGCACTACTGATGACTCGGGTCTCTCAGTGGTACCTGAGAGGGAGAAAAGGGCAGGTTGCTCGTGTCTGAACGTTTAGGCGTGGAGCAAGACAAGAATGATAAGAAGCTGCTGTCCTCGCCGTTCAAGCTTGCAGCCTTATGCGTTTTTGTCAAACTCCTATTAGAAATCTTGTCGGCCCATGCTGAGATGTTCTGAGAAGATCAGGATTGTGCAGAGAGGACAAGATTTAGTTTGCCTTCCCATTGATATTCTACAATGTTATATTTTCCTCATGTCCATTATGAATGTAAATGCATACTGTACTTTTGAATAAGTGCAAACTATCTAATTGACATTAAGCTTGTCCAGGAAGTGAGATATTTTTGCAAACCAGTACGTCACATCCATAATACCAAAAAAAAAAAAACACCCCACTATGTTTATGGTCATTTTCTTACAGAGTCAATGGCATCGATGAACTCTGGTAAAGCTGCCAAGACTCCACTGCTGCCTGCACTGCTGCCGCCATTTGTACCGCTGCTACTGTTTGGACTGTTTGTGTTGCCGTGAGCGCTCTCCTCTGGAAGACAGCCTTGCTCTAAGGGTGGGGCTGGGACAGAGACAGCCACGCCTACTGAGGTGTCAGTCAAAGAGCCCCGACCCCATGTGTAACTGGCCATAGAGATCTGTGAGAAAGCAAAAAGAGAAAGAGAGTAAATGATGGAGGAAGAGAAGAGAGAGAAAGGGAACTTGACTTGTTGAATGATGTGTTTGGGAGAGGTGGAGGTTTCTGTGTTGCACAAGGAGTTGAACAGAGTTTGTGGTGTGATAAGGGTACATTGCATCACTTAGTCAAGCAGTTAGAATGTGAAATAGACCCCCAGATGCTTCCTCCAATTATTCACACACACACACACACGCGCACGCACACACCCACACTCACGGGTAGTGCTTGTTGTCCTTTCAGCTCGTTCTCTGTCGACATCAGAAGCATCTCAATCTCCTTCACTCTTTTCTCTTTCTCGGGATCTTCTTCATTATAGTGTTTCTGAAGCACGCAAACACAAAGAGACGAGACGAGTTAGGATTAAATATCTGCTGCTCATCTATCTGCACAATTTTACCCAGGGTCACTGCACTAAAATAAAAAAATAAAAAAAAATTATAGAGTTCACGTTTCTCGGTTACCTGTATCGCTGCAGTGCCGTGTTGAGGGATGTTGAAAATATTTAGCTGCAGAGCCAATGGAAACGGCACCTGAACAACCGATGACGAAACAGATAATGAGTTCATCATGATGATGATGACAGCCTCATACTGTCTCATTGAGTCATTATAATGCTCGAAGTGTATTGCATGGACAGAATTTTCAGTCGAATGCACTGAATGTGCCTAGAGCAGGTTTGTTTAAATATTATAATCAAATAAGCACTTTCGCAAATTAATTTTTTTTAAATATCATGATTTCACATATTCCTGTGGGTGTTTTGATAAATCGTGGCATAATAACGTACAGCAGTATAATCTCAGTACGGTGTTTTTTGTCACGTGCATGATGTTGAGTGGAATGTAGAAACAGCTAATACTTACGCGCTGTGGGTCGGGGATGTAGTACGGGTACTGGTTAGTGATGGGGCTGGCTGGCATGGAGCTGCTGGTTGGGGTGTGGCTGTAGTTGAGCAGGTGTGAAGGTTTCGTGTATCCGCTGGTTATCGGCGATGAGCTGACTTTAGGCGTGTGCTGCAGATAGCCTTCTTGTTCCACTTTACGGCGCATTGTAGAGTTCCAGTGGTTCTTTATGGCGTTATCGGTTCTGGGGACGAGAGGATGACTGACTATGAGACATAGATATATTGTACACACTGAGCAAGTGAAGGTGAAGTAATAAGTTAAGAATATCATATTATCCAGCTTGACTGGTTTATCATTCGAACCTGCCAGGCAGCAGTTTAGCAATCTCGGCCCAGCGGTTGCCGAGTTTCTCGTGGGCCTGGTAGATGATACGATCTTCCTCCTCCGTCCAGGACGTCTTCTTTACCTCTGGGTTTAAGTGATTATGCCAGCGTTCGCGACACTGTTTGCCAATACGCCCCTTTAAGTGCTTTGCTATCACTGACCAGCGTTTTGGACCATATTTCTGCACCAGCTCAATCACCTATGATGGACAGAGAGAGAGAGAGAGATGTATGAGTAGAGGAAGGCAAGATGGAGCTAGCTGGGGGAGCAACGCGTGCGTGCGCACACACACACACACACAGAAGGGGAACTTGAATTGCGTAACAGTGTTAAAGCTACACATAGATAGTGCTATTTAACTAAATATCTGTAATATCCACCTGCCAATGATTGTCGGCAGGCCATAAAGTCAGAGACACAGACTTAGACACCTGCTCCATACATCATTAGTTCCACTCAGCAGTTTTGTTTCTGCTGAAATGTTCACACAGCATGGCATATCTCTAAGCTGCATTTAGGTCCTGATTTGGTTTTGCACAGTGTTCAGGCAATGTACATACCCTCTGGTCTTCTTCTTTAGTCCAGGGTCCTTTAATGAGCTCTGGGTTGAGGACTTTCTGCCAGCGGTGCTGACACTGGACATCTGTGCGGTTCTGTAACAAGCAAGGATGGTTCAGAGATTATGAAAGTGTAATCACGCATGCGGCAAGTTTTAATTATGGTGCGTGTCTGTAAATAAGACTGACAGGATGTCACTGGTGTGAATAAGCAAAGGTCGCTGTCACATTATGAACACTGCTGTGTTTGTGCTGTGTAATTTGCTAACAGGATGTAAGTGTTTTGTGTGGTTGGTGTTTTGGAGCATGAATTACTGAAGGTGTTAGACTGCTGAGATGGCCAGGTGCGTGGATTCCCCTACGAGTGCTTCAGAAATGAAACGTCCCCACTTTCTCATTCTCATTTACAGTGATTTATACAATGCAGCAGATCGGTTTCTAAAACAAAACAAGCTGCCACCGTGCAAGTGTGTGTGTGTGTGTGAGCAGGTGCACAGTGGATTCTGAAACAAAGCAACTTCCCCACCCTCCCTGGCACTGGCCCAGGCTGAGCAAATCTAAAAGGGATGCCCAACTATGCAAATTGTGCCATGAACCAGCGCATCTATACTACCTGAAGCTTCTAGCCATTGACATGCAAATACTTATATCTAACACACCTCACCTAGTTTGACCCCCCCTAAGTCCCAGAATGCGCAAGCACACACACACACACACACACACACACACACACACACACACACACACACACACACACACACACACACACACACAAAAACATACAGGCAAAAAGTTGGCGATGACTTTCCAATCTTCTGATCCGTGATGTTCCACCAGTCTTTTCAACTTCTCGTCCTGTTGAGAACAAGCCAAACATTACTCATTATTAGAGAAAAACTGATAAAAAGGTAGATTAAGGTTTTTCTAAACTGTTCACTAGGACCACGTGTACTCTAAATGCATACAAAAAGCATAAATTAATATATTTACATTGACATATAAAACCATAATGATTCATAGTTCAAATTCCCTTTCATTTTGCAAAATGCATCACATGTATTGTTGTGAGGACTAAAAAAAAAAACAACAACAAAAAAACCCCACACAACTTGAAAGCGTAGTTTAACACTTTAACAGTGCTTCTGTGTACCTCTTCGCGCGTCCATCGTGTTTTGCCGAGGTGTCGTTTTCCTGTTTTGGTTAATGGAGCATCATAGTCATGATCATAAATCTCCACATCATCATCGTCCTCATCGCTGCTGTAAACACTGCAGGAAAAGAGAAAGTGGGGATGAAAGATGGAGAGAGAGAGAGAGAGAGAGTGAGAGACAAGAAAGGAAGAGGGAGGGGATGATCAGGTACATGGTAAAGTAAAAAAGGAGCATGTGGAAAGTGGAAGGTGAAAGAGAAAGGTGGAGTAAAGTTTGGATGAGGTAGAAAAGAGAGAGAGAGAGAGAGAGAGGTATAATGAGTGAGAGAAGAACCTGAGTCAATTATGATCAAAAAAGAGACTGAGGATGACGTATAGTGAATTACAAACAGCCCCCTAGTCATACTGTCATGAATAATAGAAAAATTGAGCGATAACACAGTCAAAACAAAAGTAAAGCGGCTGAACCTGTAGTGCCAGCACACTGAGAGAAACCTGTTCTTATGTTTTTGGTTTCCACAGATACACACGAACATGAACGTGAAGTGGCCCTGTTTCCCCACTGCTGCATGTTCAGACCTGCTCGTGTCCTGTCACAGCCACACGCTCAACTAACTCACCTGGCCGGCTCTCGGCCAATCAGAAGAAAGCATGGCATGCGTGGCACTTGGAAGCCCGTGCTTTTGTATCACCTGGCTTTTGTATCACACTTTATATACGATGTGTGTACATCGAGCAAAGCTTTGTGCTTATCGTTACTGCTTCGTGATAAAAAACAAGGAAGAGGTCAGTTTTTGACCAGGTTCACCTCATGAAAGGGAAAAAAAAAAAGATCTTGCGGTTACAGATTCATTTTATTATACTGCTATATGAACAGTTTTAGCTTATTTTCTCATCAAGAGAGATTGGAATGAGTGTAAAACTCTTGTGAAACTTTGAACGTATATTGTAGTGTTGATTATGTGACTTTATATATTACTCATAACATAACTGTGCTAAATTTAAATACCTATTATGCACTAATATATATATATATAGATAGATAGACATGTGTGCAGATTAAATATATTATAAATAATTCTACACCCATGATTTTGTTTAGAAACCTGAAATAAATGCACGCTGCTTTTTATGTTTAGAGGTTTGTTTTCTTCCTTTTTACCATGCAGTCAGGCAGTGAGTGAAAACAAGAGCGCTCGTGCCACACTGACACTGACAGGGCACTCATTATATATAATATAACTCGCTGTACGTTACTCACGTGACCTCGTGTTTCCTGCGCCTCAAGTTTTTTTTTTTTTTTGCACGTTTGACGCTTTTTAAAGCCCCAGAGAATCGCGTGTCTGGGTGCAGAAACTTTTAAAAAAGGATCCTCGGCACATTTAGTTTCTTTGCCGAAAAGACAGTAGTGGCGATGAAGTGTCTGTTTTAAGCCTTTAACACTTCAGTCCTGAGTCTGAGAGTCTCACACCGACAGCGAGGTCTCCACAGCACTGAGGCCGAATCAGAACCACTTAAACCAAAACCAGCCTGACGTGGAGCAGCCGGGGTTTAGCTCAGGCTCAGAGGAGATGGAGGGTTTTTAAAAAAGGAAAGAAAAAAAAACACGAGAGCAAAGCTAACAAAGCTAAAAAGACCAAACCAAACCAAACCCCTCTCTCTCTCTCTCTCTCTCTCTCACACACACACACGCACATCTTCTAGGGGTACAATTTAAAAAACAAACAAACAAAAATATAATCTTATCTATCCGTCATGTTCTCACGGCTAATCTCGAACTTTCCCTCAGCGCCACAATCCCCTCAGTCTCACATTCACAGCTCGTACAGGCTACTACTTTTACACAGTACTCACCTAGTGAGTCGCCTACACTCGGTTTAAACAGAACCGCTACACACATTAGCACATATATCTCATTTTACACAAATAATTTATCTCTAAATTATTAGAGATAAAACCCACCTGCCTCTGCCTCAGCCCTCACTCCCTCACTGACCGACCAACGGTCCCCGCACGCGCACGCAATGAATGAAAATTTAAATGAGAGCGCGACCACCAGCGCGAGCTCTCTCTCACTCACTCACTCACTCACTCACATGACCGGCGAGCCACCTGTTCCTGCGCGCGGCTGCAGTGTGCGCTCCGCAGCGCATGTTTGAGAGAGAGTCTGATAGTAAGCCCACACCGCCGCGCGCAGCTCGGGAAAAGGAAAGCGTTTATTCACGAGCACATCTCGAGCCTGTAGCAGGCGCGCGCGCACTCGGAGTGGCAGAGCAGCGCGCGCCGAGCGTTCCAGGCTGAAGCGCGCGGAAAAGCAAGAGAAGGAAAGGCGGCGCGCGTTACCTGTGCCTCGGTCTCCTCGCCATCCCGGGGACGGAAGGTGAGATGAGAGAAGTTTAGTTCGCTCAGTGTGTGTGTGCGCGCGCGCGCTATAAGCTCCTGGTCTCCGCTATGAGAAGGAAGTGGACTGACATGAAGCTCACGTTAAGGGGGAGTGAGCCAGACTGCACACACCATCCATCCATCCATCAGACAAAGCTCTGGCACGGCCTCCCCGCTCCCTCCCGCTAAATTTGGCGCGTTTTGTTTTGTGCGCATGCGCACTAGACAGAGGCACTAAGCGCCTTTCTTGTCGTTAGAGCGCCAATTTGGTCGCCTGGTCGCGCTAAAGTCAACTTATACACACACACACTCTCACTCACACACACTCTCACTCTCTCACACACACACACTCACTCACTCACACACACACACTGTCTCACACACACTCTCACTCACACACACTGTCTCACACACATACACTCACACTCTCACTCTCTCACACACACAGTCTCACTCACACACACTCTCACTCACTCTCACACACACTGTCTCACACACACACTCTCACTTACACACATACACTCTCACACACACACTCTCACTCACACACATACACTCTCACTCACACACACTCTCACTCTCTCACACACACACACTCTCACTCACACACATACACTCTCACTCACACACACTCTCACTCTCTCAC
>JAPFFA010000005.1:53965571-53975961 GCA_026153275.1 Sciades herzbergii | reverse complement strand
AATTCACTGCTCTTTCTCTGCTCTCTCGAAAACCTCTTCATGCTGATGTGTTTATCTCGACCTTTCCCAGATTTTCAACAGATTGTAGTCGAAACCCCTTGATGAGCAACTGATAAGCAGATTCAGGCATGTTATGACCAGGAAAAGACAAACAGTACAGTGGGAGACAGGGTTGAGAATTATACTAGGCACAGGAACAGTCTGTAAAGGAAGACTGTACTGAAGTCTTTGGCACACTTAAAGAAATGCTGTCAACCAAAAATGGCTTAAAAAATAATGAAATGAAATGTTTCGACGTTAAAAAATACTATAAACAGTAATCAGTAAACCATAATAAATGAAACAAAGTGAATATTTCATGTGAGACGACCCTTTGCTTAAAAAAACAAAACAAAAACAGTAGTCTCAAGTCCAGTGAGGTCAGTTTTATGTGGAAATGAGCTGTAGGTTTTACTGAGCATTTTACAGAACCAGCCACAGTTCTTCTGGACACTTTGTCACACTCGCGTCTTCATTTTACACCAAAACCCAGCAGCCTTCATTGTGTTTTCTTTTTTCATCTGAAAAGTGCTCTCTTATAGAATATGTTGCTCAGATACATTTATTTTTTTTTCCTGTAACGTTTAATTTTGTGCTGGAAAATGAACGTTTGGAACTCTAAAATGTTTTTGTACTGACTAGATAATGTAGCAGTTATAAAATAGAAATCTATAACAAGGTTTGTATGAAAAAAAGGGTGCCTAACATTTTTGCACAGTACTGTTATATATAAGTATAAAAACATTTTCAATCTGCAATTTGCTTAATGACTGGCTCAGACTACACAAATTCAGCCCAATTTTGACATGATTTTAGCATAGCCCACAAATTTTTGGTGTCTTCGTAGTGCAACATAATCGAAGAAAAGTTATGTGGCGTCCCATGATGAAAAGTCAAGCATGTCAGTTTTTTTTTTTTTTTTCTTGCCTAGTTTGAAAACTCCTACTACAAGCTCCTTGATGGCTAGGTTTGACAGTTTCTTGACCCTCCTCCCCAGTGACACACAGGGATGTGAATGATGATTGGTCAGGGTCAAACTTGTTGTATTTCCAGTCTTCTGATCAAGACACGGCAGGGTTTGCCAGAAAATCTGAAGTAGCCGGCTTAAAAAAAAAAAAAAAAAACAGTAGTACGTAGCTCTGGAACTTGTGGCGGCAAAGGCATGCTAATGCTGGGGGGGGGGCATTAAATTTATTTTTTTGAAAAAATTGTGAAATTTACATGCCTTATGGTGGCTTTTATTGCATTCTCAGCTAATAAATTACTAACCATTTCCCTGTAAAATACTTGCAAAATATGTATGAAATTTCCTTCCAGATGTGTGCGTGCTTGGCTTTCTCACTTACCCTCCGTAATATACTGCCTGGCTCTGTAACATAACTACATGCGATACTGCCTGGTCACGTAGTCTGGCTCAGCCAATCGGAGCGCGAGAATCGATCAACAAATATGGCGTCGCTTCCAGTCATGCTAGACCTGAATTGAAGAAAATTTCATGGTGGAATAATTGGATTTTAAGCAAATTATGGGCAGCAGAGACTATATAAATCACTTGAAAATTGAAAGGCAAGTTTTAAAAAAAAAAAAATTCTGAGCTCAAGTACCTTCTGTGTAGGCAGAGAAAAACGCTGGGTTGCCAGTACTTGTGGACATCTCTGCATAGCAAGAATTTATGACACTATGATCGCCTAATCTGACATGATGACCTCGTGAAGGACAAAAACATTGTGTGGTCTGATCTCGACATCAGACTGTAAAGGAAGTCTCAAAGTAGTTGTTGGGAATGTTGGTAACCATTTTATTTGGAACTCAGATGACTTAATTTATACTTTAATTCCCCCAAATTGTGTTATACGATGTTGTACGGACAGCACAAAACCTTCTGGAAGTAGTAAATAATCTGAATTATTTATTTTATTGCTCCAGTTTGGAAAATTGGGTGCATACAATAGGTTTGGTTAATCATTTCTCTCATGTCTCTCTCAGGACGGTTTTATCTTTTTGGGATTGAATATCTGCAAGCGCATCAAGTTCTGATTGTGAACACTCGTACTGATCTGCCTTTATTTATGGGAGTGCACAAGTGGACAGCATCACATGAACCAAACCTGGAATTTACACAAAATGGGGGGAAAAAACAAAAGAGAGTTGTGTGTTTGTGTGAGAATAATAAAAATAAGACAACGTAGATGTGTAAGTGTGTTTGAAGAAAAAAGAAACTAAAATAAATTAATTTTGCATGCTGATTAAAGTGGACATTATAATGATGGCTAAAGTTGATGTTGCAGTAAGCCCTGCACTTTATATTCACATGCATCACATTAATAGAATTGGTGTTTTCTGAAAATATATTTATTATACAGTAATGTGATCATATCCGAAGAAGAATCGCCATCATGAAAAGCATGGGAGAAAAAAACCTGATCTCACTCATGCGTGAATTTGTAGCAGTCTGATGTGAGTGTTTTATAGTAGAGGAGACATTTTATTAAAGACACCATCCTGAGAATCTGACAGCACAAATAAACTGATCATTTTTAAAAAGCATTTTTCATTAGTTTCTGTCACACCAAGATTTGTAATGGATTTTTTCGAGCCGGTAAGACTGAAACGACTGGATTTGGTCGTTTTATAGCCTTTACTCTGTTTTCAATTTTAGCAGTTGCACTTGAAAATGTGTTTGGAGCAGTGTTACCATGAAGCTGTTGCTCAAACTCACAGATGTCGTCAGTGTTTCCACATACTCCCAATCCTCAACCAAACAGTGTTCACCTGAAGCCTGGTCGATACGCAGTAATGAAGATGCACACAGTGCACAGTTAGGTTCTCGTCTGACGGGATGCCAGTCCGTAAACGTGCACCATGTTTACACATAAACCCCCTCTCTGCATTATGACGCACGTACATTTCAGTGCAGAAGTGTAACCCAGTGTTGTAGTTTTGAATGTGTATTGTGTAGTGGCATGTTGAGAACATTTCATCCTTGAAGTAATTCAACTTGGACTTCCAAAAAATATGTCCTTTTCTCAGTAAAGAGAGAAGTGTTGAAATTCATCAGACATAAGGTTATGTAAGCGCTGAAGTAAGTATTCCTTTAAGATCTCATCTCCCAGTAGCCTAATTCTCCCTGTGTTTGTGCATCTCCATTCTTGATACACTCTGGAAGGCACGTTTTAAGCACGTCACATGCGTGAGTCAGAAACTGACCTGCAAAGTCACTGTTAGTGAAACTTTTTTCACCGAGCATTCCACAATCCAGATGTTCCACGTCTATGGAGCACCGCCGTGTTTAATGTCTCATCACACTACCACGCTGACTAAGATGACGCTCGGATATGATCCTAAACATTTCCAGTGTCAGCTGCAGGGGTGTGCGTGATGTTCGTAATATCCTGTGCTTGCTTAATTCGAGCACACTCTGACACCACGAACTAGTTTTCCCCATAATATCCTGTGAAGGCTGAGTTAATGGATTTATCAGTGAAGGAGTAAAGGAAGAATTGTTGCTCGTGTTGCACTTGGTATTGTAATGTAATATGGATTGCTGGATAAAGCTTGGTGTGAGGGCTGTGTGTGTCACAATTCTGTCTTGAGTAGGCTAGATGTGGGCAGATGAAGAAAACAGACGTATACGTAGGCTACAATTATACACCCATCTCAAATACATTTGAGCTCCGCTGTCGTCAAGGTGACAGACAATTATTGAGCGTGTGTGTGTGTTGCATTTAAGAGTAGGTTGAATTGATTTGGGCATGAACCTGCAGTGAATTGTGGGGTTATTTAGAGGTCAGGGTAACTGTGAGCAATATGTAAGGAATAAAAAATTAAAAAAAAAAAAAAGAAGAAGAAAGGACATGATGCAGGCACCAAAGTTGGTTATTTTTCATTACAACATGTCCCAAAGTGTGTTATTGCTCATATCATGGCAATTTTCCATTGATTGGAAGCTTTGTTAATTAAAGAATGACACATCCGACATTTTATTCCTTTATAGTTATATTTAACGTTATGGAGTGTACACATTTTAGCAGCTATAAACAGTCGTTCCTCACGTTCTCTTTTTTTTTTTTTTCTCTCTCAAGGTTAATAAGACAAAAATCTGGCTTTTAATGCTACTGAGAAAGCACAAAGCCATCAGTCTTAAAGACTTTAGCATGTCAAAATGTTTAAAGTTACAGATTTACTTTTGGCTTTTCCGAAGCACTGACAGTGGAGACTCCTTCCTAAAAATGCTGAATAAACATCTACTTAGAGAAAACATCCTGTCAAAGTTATTACTATAGAATGTATTAGAACTAGAGCGTTATTTATTATGAAGCTTGTAGCTGGAAATACTCAGAGCTGCTGTTATTAAAGATGAGTCCACACCTTTCAACCAATCAGAATCAAGAATTCAACAGCACTGCGGTATAAAGGAAAATATCATCTCTATTCCTCTTTAGTGTTCTGCCTGATGGCAGGTCCGCCTCTGACATGCATCAGAGTTTCTAGGGATCATTACAGTAGTGGTTTCCTGTTGCCTTCTACTGGATTATTATGGAGGTTTTCTCCTCTCAACCATTCACACCCATGGACAATTTAGAGTAGCCAGTTAACTTAACCCCATGTCTTTGGACTGCGGGGGAAACTGGAGCACCCGGAGGAAACCCACGCAGACACGGAGAATATGCAAACTCCATACAGAAAGGGCTCCCGTTGGCTGCTGGGCTCAAACCCAGAACCTTCTTGCTGTGAGGCGACAGTGCTAACCACTACACCACCGTGTCGCCCATCACATCTATACCTGAAAGATATTTTACTCATACATTCAATAACATTTCAGGAAATTTCAGTTTGTCAACAAAGTGCCGTCGTTGTTCAGAATCTTCTATTTAGTTCAAAAAAGAGAAACTTCAGGAGCTTGATCATGCATTCTTTAAATATCTACATAATAAATTATGTCACAATGATTTCACAATAAACAGTTGGTAGTACAAATATTGACTTGTTTACTTGTTGCCGTAATAAACAGTGAAACTAGGCATGGTTATATGGTAAACATTAAAAAGTACAATATTACTGAAGGTACTGTGTATCTGTGCCAGGATGAGCATGTGCATCCAGCGTCTGATTTAAACTCTGTTTTCAGCGTCACTCTGACAGTTGATGGATTCCTACGACGACGATGATAACCGTATGATGGAATCAGAACAGAGTGTCCAAGTGTCCCACCGCAGTAACCGGAAAGGCTCGGCTTTGTCAGGAAAAAAGAATGGGAAGTACCATGAGAATAACGAGAGCTCAGTCGAGAACCGAGCCCGCACCAGGACACGAGAGCGGAACCTGGATCCTGATAAGGATCAGATTTCTGATGGAGACCAGAGTAGTGCCTCGTTCTACTCGGATGATTACGAGAACTCCTCGCTGTCTGACAGGTCCTTCTCACCACGGTCTCCTTCTCCACCACACAGAGGAGCTAGGAAACAGACAGTCTCTAGCAGCCCTGCACACCCAACAGGTATGACCATGTGTACACCATCTGGCACCTTTTACTTCAGCTTTTAAAAGAATATTTACACTGATCAGCCATAAAATTAAAACCACTGACCGGTAAAGTGAATTACATTGTGTGGCAGAGGGGGTGTGGTCGAATGCTGGTTTGTGAATGGCGGGCAAGGCCAGGGAAGGTGAGTGCTGAAGTGGATGCATCTGTGTCTAATTAATGGTGTGGGTGTGTGTGTTTTTTGCAGTGATTGGCATAGGCTGATAAGGAGAGGATAGTTGAGAGGAGGGGGTCTCCCAACTGGAGTGTTTTGTGTGTGTGTGTGTGTGTATGCAGGTGCATATGTCACTACTGAAAGCTGAAAAGCTACGTGTACTAATAAACATGGGGAATTTTTACCACTACCTGCCTGTGTCTGTGCTTCAGTGTCCACCCCAATCAGGGAATTGTTACACTGGTGCTGAAGTGAACCACTGTCCATGGAGTCCTTGCTGTTCAGAGAACTTGTCCGTGCCCTTGCTGCTGCCCAACAGAACCAGCACCACGCATTGGTCACTATGCACAGCGAGCAGGAATGGCTCTTCGAGGCCCTGCTGCAGGCCCAGCAGGAGGATCGCCAGGTGGTTTTACATCTCATCATGCCTGCAGGTGCCCCAGCTACAGAGTCAGTGGGCTTCCCCCATGTCACCCTGATAAAAATGGAGCCGCATGATGACCCCAAGGCCTTTTTTAGTACTCTTGAGTGAGCCGCAGAGGCATGGCGGTGGCCGGATGAGCAGCGAGTGGCTCACTTACTGCCACTCCTCACTGAGGAAGCACAGCTCGCAGCCCCCAATTGCCCAGTGACAACAGGCTGGAGTATATGGACCTCAAGCACACCATCCTGCAGTGAATGTACATGTACAGCCAGCAACTCAGGGACGCCTGTAAGTGATAGCTGTGGGTAGAAGGTTGCAATGTCAAGAGGGTCATCAATGCGGTCACACTGGAACAATTCATTGTTCGGCTGCCAAGAGGGACAGTAGAGTGGGTCCAGTGCCACCGCCTGGTGTTGCTGGATAGCACGATCAAGCTGGCTGACAACCATCTAGTGGCGATTCCCATGGCAGGTAGCGGTTCCTGTGGCCATCCCGCCTCCCCGACCCCGTGGTTTCCCTCCTCCCCTTATATCTCTGTGGTCCCACCTCTCCAGGTGAGTGATCTGCATGCCAGAATTACAGAGGTGAGGCCTGGGCTGGTGTTGCAGGGAGCCTGGGCACTTCCAGGACCAGTGCCATGCAATGGAGGTGGGGGCAGCGGTCCAGATCCCCAACACACCAGAGACTGCCCTGATCAAGCTGGAATGTACCATATACCAACGTAAGCATCCAAGGGGGTGCACATCATGCTTTGGTGGATTCAGGCTGTGATCAAACATTGAGCCACCAAAACTTGGCTCAAGGGGAGGCATTGGGTACAGCACATTTGGTGAAGGTTCAGTGTGTGCACAGGGATATTCATGAATACCCACAGGTCCAGGTAAAAATCCAATTTCGGGGGAAAAATTATAATGTTGAGGCAGCGGTTAGCCTGCACCTCACCCACCTACTAATACTGGGGTCGGGTTGGCTGGGGTTTAGGAGCTTAATGCAGCGTGGTGGTTTGTGGGTACTGCAGTAGAGCATTACGGGAGGATTCCAGTGTGACGTTGGCTGGGGAAGCCGTGCCATGTCAGCTCTGCGTCATAGTGACCCGGAGAGCGGGGAGCAGTCCTGGCTCTTGGGGATTCCTTAGCGGATTTTCCTCTGGAGCAGGCATGGGACAAGACCTTGTGGCATGTTTTCAACCAAGTGAGAGTAGTTGATAATCAGAATCTCCAGCCGAATGTGGCACTCTCCCACCCGTACTTTTCCATAATTAAAGATAGGCTGTATCAAGTGAGACAGGACACTCAGACCTGAGAACAAATAACGCAGTTGTTAATACCAAAAAGCCACAGGGAGCTTGTATTCCACGCAGCTCATTATAACCCAATGGCCAGACAAGAAAAAACCCTAACATGACTTGTGGCCCGTTTCTATTGGCCAGGGATTCGCAGGGATGTCTGGCAGGTGGTGTGCGGCATGTCACAAGTGCCAACTGGTAAATCCAGTGGCCTCCCCAAAAGTGCCATTGCACCCTCTTCCCCTAATAAAGACCCTCTTTGAAAGAATTGGGATGGATTTTGTTGGGCCATTAGATCGAACTGCACGAGGGTATCACTTTTATTTTAGTGCTGGTGGACTATGCAACGCGATAGCCGGAAGCGGTGCTGCTGTGTAACATTTCTGCATGCAGTGTCGCAGAGGCACTGTTTAAAATTATATCCTGAGTCTGGATTCCAAAAGAAATCCTGGCTGATCAAGGCATTATATTTGTCACGCACACTTTGCAAACTACGAATTACTAGGGGTTAAATCAGTCCGCACCAGCATTCATCACCCATAGACAGACAGCTTGGTTGAGTGATTTAACCGAACCCTTAAGAATTTGATTTGTAAGTTTGTGCATGAAGTCACTCAACTACGATAAATGGCTTGAGCCCCTGTTATTCGCAGTATGAGAGGTCCCACAAGCCTCCACAGGGTTTTCACCGTTTGAACCACTATATGGGCCCAAGCCTCGTGACGTCTTGGACATCATCTGGGAAAATTGGGAGGAGGGGCCATCTAAGAGTAAAAGTGAAATCCAGTTAGTTCTCGACCTGCGTGCAAAGCTCCGCACACTTGACCACCTAACCCAGGAGAATTTGCGACCGGTGCAAGTCCTGGCTGTACAACAGGGGTGCGCTCCTGAGAGAATTCACACCATGAGATAAAGCTGTCAAATTATTACCCACGTCGAGCTCGAAATTACTTGCCAAGTGGCAAGGGCCCTTTGAGGTCACACGGTGAGTTGGGGACGTTGAGTACGAGGTGAAGTGAACAGATAGATCACCTCAATCTACTCGAACAATGGAACAAGGGGGTCCCTGTGGCATTGGCAGCAGTTGTTCCAGAGAGGGTGATGCTGGGACCAAAGGTAAAAACGAAATCTGCTGTACAATCTACCCCAGTCCCCTGTGGAGACCACCTCTTGCCAGCCCAAGTCGTGGAGGATGCCAGGTTGCAAATGGAGTTTTCCAATGTGTTCTTACCTCTTTCCAGTCACAGTCACCTCATAGAACACCACATTGAGAGACCCCCGGGGTGATGGCACATAACTGCTCATACCACTTACCTGAACTCAAGAAAAATGTAGGTTGGGATGAACCCAAGGACATGCTTGGCATGGAGATAATTGAGGAGTTGCACAGCAGCTTGAGCAGCCTGGTAGTTTTGGTTCCCAGGACTGATGGGTCGGTCCGGTTCTGTGTGGACTATCGAAAGGTCCATGCAGTGTCTAAATTCGATGTGTATCCAATGCCTCACATTGATGAACTGCTCGATCGGTTAGGCACAGCTCATTTTTATTCACTGACCAGCAGGAATGGCTGAAGTGCTATTGAGCAAGGCACCTAACCCCCAGCTGCTTCCCAGCCTGCTCTGGGTATGTTATACGTCACTCTGGATAAGAGCCTCTGCTAAATGCCTGTAATGTAATGATATTGGCAGATCCCCTTGACTCCCCTGAGAGAAAACAGCCTTTACCACACCATTTGGTTTACACCAGTTAGTCACCTTTCTGTTCGGGTTATTCGGGGCTCCTGTGACGTTCCAGCGGCACATGGACAAAATCCTCTGCCCACATGCCACCTATGCTGTGGCCTACATAGACAACATCATATATAGCAGTGATTGGCCACAGTGCATGGAACACCTCAGGGCCGTTCTGGAGTTGTTGAGCCATGTGAGACTCATGGCTAACCCAAAGAAGTGTGCAGTTGGGCATGTGGAAGTACAGTATCTGGGCTTCCACTTGGGTAGTGGGCAGGTGTGTGCCCAAACTGACAAGATCACAGCTGTTGTGACCTGCCAGAGGCCCACGACCAAAAAGGGGGCTATTATATTAGGTTTGTGACAAATTATTTGGACATCACCAGTCCGCTGACTGATCTCACAAAAAAGGGTGTGCCAGATCCGGTCCATTGGACGAAGTCATGCCAACAGGCCTTCACCCATGTAAAAGCTGCACTGTGTGGTGGGCCACTTTTACACTCCCCTGAGTTCTCTGTCCCTTTTGTTTTACAGACTGATGTGTGGGACAGGGGGCTGGGGACCCTTTTGTCCCAGATGACGGAAGGGGAGGAGTTCCTGGTGCTGTACATAGATTGCAAGCTCTGTGAGAGAGACCAAATACAGCACCATCGAAAATGAGTGTCTGGCCATCAAGTGGGCAGTCTTTACCCTCTGGTACTACCTGTTGGGACACCCTTTCACCCTCTGTTTGGATTACGCCCCGCTGTAGTGGCTCCACCGAATAAAGGATGCCAACATGTGGATCACCCGTTGGTATCTAGCTCTGTAGCCCTTTAATTTCAAGGTGGTCCACAGGCCGGGGGCACAGATGGCAGTGGTAAATTACCTCTCCTGTCGGGGTGGAGTTAGTTGCAAGCCAGACAACTCCCCGACCTGAGTCGGGTGGTGTAGGTATGTGGCAGCGGGTGTGTGGTCGAGCGCCGGTTTGTGAATGGAGGGTGAGGCTGGGGAAGGTGAGTGCTGAAGTGGATGCACCTGTGTCTAATTAATGTTGTGAGAGTGTGTATTTTTTTTTTTTTTTTTTGCAGTAATTGGCGTGGGCTGATAAGGCAAGGGAAAGCCGAGAGGAGGGGGTCTCCTTATCAGAGCTGCGTGCGTGCGTGCAGCTGCATGTCACTGTTGAAAGCTGAAATGCTACGTGCACTAATAAATGTGGGGAATTTGTACCATGACA
>JAPFFA010000005.1:53929838-53940301 GCA_026153275.1 Sciades herzbergii | reverse complement strand
GTCCAACATGCTTTCTGTATTTAACCATTTATGAGAGAGAAAGCATTAGGAGCTTCATATTGACTAGGAATCAACTTAAAAAAAATTATTCCATGAAAATCGTATCGCAGCCAAGGCCTACCCTGCTCCCACATTTGCTTTTAAGTCCTTTGTCGTTTCTCCTTCTCGTACGCTTTATCGGCGGCCTTTTTCTCCTCTTCAAGCCGAGGTTGCTTTGTCCCCGTCTCTGGCGGTTTCTGTACACCTTTCAGAAAATTCCACATCGCAACATAGCTTTGGCAGGTGTAAACGACAAAAATGTGTTTAAATGGGCGATAATGTGGCCATATCTATTGAATTTGATAACGTGATTACCGTGATATTCAACGAGATGCGTTATATGCATGCGCAGTAGTGAAAAAACCGACAGCCTGACTCGTACACGATATGATTCGGAATTCTTCGGTATTTTCCGTCCTGCCGATAAACACAGACACGGCACATGCTTAATATGTAGCGGCTTTAGTTGACGGTGTGTCTGAATCTTCGCTTCATGTATATTTTTTATTTTCAACTAGCCAGCCAGCCTGGCTACTGACAGGAATTACCCGCCAAATGACAAATTAAGTCGCCTCGGGCGATCGGACCACCGCAAATTTCGAGCCACGTTTCATCACTGACCTACCCTAATCCCAAGGTAATGCAGTCATTCTGGTTGTCATTGATCGTTTTTCCAAATCCCTCAAGCTCATTCCATTGTCCTCTGTCTGGCCTACCCACTGCATTTGAAACTACAGAACTCCTGTTCAATCACGTTTTCTGATATTATGGTATCTTGGAGGACATTGTCAGTGACTGGAATTCCCAGTTCATCTCCAGAGGATGGACCAAGTTTATGGACCGATTTAAGGGTATCCATGAGCCTAACCTCAGGGTACCACCCACAGTCCAATAGCCAGGTGGAGTGCGCCAACCAGGAGGTTGGGTGCTTTCTCAGGATCTTCTGCATGAAGAATCAAAAGGATTGGGTGCAGTTCCTTCCTTGAGCCGAATACGCCCAGAACTCGTTAAAACATTCGGCCACCCAGCTAACACCATTTCGGTGCATCTTCGGTTATCAACCACCACTCTTCCTCTGGGACGATTCCCCAACACAAATCCTGGCTGTGGACTCCTGGTTCAAGAGGAGCGAGTAGGTATGGGAAGAGTTTCACCAGAGGCTGTAGGTGGTCAATACAATGTGCAGATAGACACCAAGGGGAGACTCTTGAATATGCCCCAGGCGACCAAGTGTGGGTGTCCACAAGGGATCTACCAGAACCCAACTCTTGCTGGAAGCTCCAAGCCCGATACATTGGTCCATATAAAATCCGTAGAATCAGCCGTCTCCTACAAGTTGGAACTCACCTCACTGCAGACTGGCTCCCACGTTCCATTATGCCTTAAACCCACCATCCAAGGTCCCCTTGTTACTAACACGCCCATCAGAGGAACACACACACACACACACACACACACACACACCCGGAACAGGAGGGAGACCCAATACAGCAAGTGCACAAGATTCTCAATTCTTGGCGCAGACAGGGGCAGCTAGAGTACTTAGTGGACTGGGAAGGGTACAGCCCAGAGGAACGCAGCTGGGTAAACTCTCGAGACATCTTAGGCCTATGCCTCACCCAGGAATTCCACACTGAACACCCAGACAAGCCAGCACTGAGAAGAAGAGGTCGTCCCAGAAAGGAGATCGGTCCCAGGGTGGGTGGGGGATCAGCATCTCCTTAAAGCTTGTCAGCAGATGGAAACATGAAGTGCTCTAAAAATCTCATAGTAGATGGATACGTTGACTTTGCACTTGATAAAACAGTGGGCCAACACCAGCAGGTGACATGGCACCCCAAATCATCAGACTGTGGAAACTTCACACTGGACTTCAAACACCTTGGATTCTGTGCCTCTCCACTCTTCCTCCAGACTCTAGGACCTTGATTTCAAAATGAAATGCAAAATGTACTTTCATCTAAAAAGAGGACTTTGGACCACTGAGCAACAGTTCAGTTCTTTCTCTCCTTAGCCCAGGTAAGATACTTCTGACATTGTCTCTGGTTCAGGAGTGGCTTGATATTAGGAAAGCAAAAGTTGTAGCCTCTTTCCTGAAGACATCTGTACAAGGTGGCTCTTGATGCAATGACACCAGCCTCAGTCCACTCCTTGTGAAGCTCTCCCAAATACTTGAATTGACTTTTTCTTGCCAATTCTTTCAAGTCAGCAGTCATCCCTGTTGCTTGTGTACCTTTTCCAGCCAGCCTTTTCAGCAGTGACTGTCTGTGGCTTACCCTCATTATGGAGGGTGTTGATCATCATCTGGACAACTGTCAAGTCAGCAGTCTTCCCCATGATTGTGGTTGTGTGTACTGAATTAGACCGAGAGATACACTGTGTTTATACTGTTTTACTCAAACTCTAAATGAAATGTTCATATTTTCAGATTTTTTTTGTGCTGTAGGCTATAATTATAAATATTAAAATAGGAAAATGCTTGAAACATTCTAGTTTACATGTAATGAATCTAGAATATACTACATTTTCTTTCTTAAATATTTGTTTGAACATATTGAACTTTTCCACCATATTATAATTGTTTGAGATGCAAGAGTATGTTGGATTTTAAATACTTACTGATTGAGTGTTGCTAACTCTGGAGACAGTAAGAATATTAGAAAATGGACAACGTTATTCACTCTAAATTTTGCCTGCTCTGTTTGCATCACACTTGTAAGCAGGTGATGGGGAAAGTCAGTCCAAATAAAACATTTTGCATTATATGTGAAATTTTCACTGACAACTTGACAAACCTAAACCTTTGACAAATAAGGCATTACTGATCAATTTAGTCACTGGCCACAAAAGAAAAATATTTACACCTGCTCATTCATGCAATTGTCCAATTAGCCAGTCATGTGGCAGTAACTCAGTGCATAATATCATGCCAATAATGGTCAAGATTTTCAGATAATGTTCACAGTCCGTCCAGTTTTGATTTGGTCTTCAGCTGAAGCACATCTACCTCAAGGTTTGACACATTGTCATACTTTTCTGCTCACCACCGCTGGATAGAATGGTTAACTGAGTTACCAGTGCTTTCCTGTCAGTTCAAAACAGTCCTGCCAGTCACTTCTGACCTCTCTTATCAACAAGACATTTCCACCTGCAGGTCTGATAATAAAAAATAAATAAAAAATCCAAGCTCATCACTTTCTGAAATACTCAAACCAACTCCTGACCAACAACAATGTCATTTTTTTTCTGTTCTTATGTTTGTTGTAAACAAAAACTGCTGTGGGGCTACCATGCTCTACAAGTTACAGAAGCAGCCTTGGGACCAAAGGGTCACTGGTTCAATTCCATGGATCAGCAGGTAAATCCATGACTGAAATACCCTTGAGCAATGCACCTAACTCCCAACTGCTCCCTAGGTGCTGGGTGTGCTTGTTGGACATTGCTGTGGATAAAAGTGTCTAGTAAGTGCTGCAGGTTTTGACCTGTATCCACATGATTTTATCCATCATGGTGCTGGCACATGATTGGTTAATTGGATTAGCACATAAATGAGTAGGTGTATCGGTGTTTCGTAGAGTTATTTTTTATCTCAAAAAGACAAGATGATGAACATGAGCTGCTGATAGAAAATTTATAGCTTTCTGTTAAGATATTTTCATTTTATCACTTGCTGCTATGAAGCAGCTCAGAATTGTTAGAATACAAGTGTTAATGGCTAAAGTTGCTATCTGGATTTACTGATGTACAGAAATACTGAAGAATAACAAGGAGTTGGAGAAATAGAAGTAGAAATAGAAAAAGTTCTCAAGCATGTAGACATTGGCATGTTGTGTGATTAGAGATCACTGTTCATGTATGTGCACATATTCAAATACCTTATTTGTCCCTTGTGACAGGGCGGGATCAAGATGAAGAGGACAGGAAGAAGCGAAGTGAGTGGCAGAATGAAGAAGAGAAGGGTAAAGATAAAGAGCCACACTTGAGCAAACAGGAGATCCAGGCTAATCAGGAGCGTGCAGAGGAAGAGCGCCGACGCAAAGACCAACTTTTGGCCAAAATGCATGAGATCGACATGCAAACTCAGGCACAGGATTCTGGCTTCTTCCGTGATGAAACAGAAAGTACTCGCACTCCTCCTCGGAATCAGAACACCTCCATCTTCAGCTTCACAGAGGCTCATGAATATTTGAGCACACCCAAGACCAGGAAAAGGGGTGGAGCTCTGAGATCACAGAAAACCAATCAGGATTTTGACCTCACCTTTGGCAGCTATGCTCCATCGTTTGGTAAACCTGCCCCACAAGCAGGTCTTGGACACTGGAGCCCGAGCCAGACTGTAGACCAGTCATCAGGAGACGAGAAAGAAGGGATGGACTTCAGTGGACATGTGAAGGAGAAAAAGTTGAACCTCATGCAGCAGTTGTTCGGATCTGCACCCTTGTCTGCACCGCGTGAGTCACCCAGCAAGATGGAGCTCCTGAGCTCTTCTAGCACAAAACCTTCATTAAGTGGACGGAGAAGAGACCCAGAGACTCCCAACAGGCTTAACAGGACCACGCTACACATCAGTGAGGGTGGCCTGGCTGTTAGGGCCATTACAACACTCGATGATGATATTGAGGAACTCGCGCTATGAAGAAGCATCTCATTGAGATCATTTATTTTCTGAAGTATAAAGAGTAAGGGATGAAGAAGTTTCCATACTTTTGTAGACAGTTGATTCCTTCTTTTAGATGCAAACCAAGCTCAGGTTGTACCAAGCTGCAGAGGTAATCATTGAAGTAAAAATCCATCCATTATCTGTACCCGCTTATCCTGTCCTACAGGGTTGCAGGCAAGCTGGAGCCTATCCCAGCTGACTATGGGCGAGAGGCGGGGTACACCCTGGACAAGTCCCCAGGTCATCGCAGGGCTAACACATAGACGCAGACAACCATACACACTCGCATTCACACCTACGGTCAATTTAGAACCACCAATTAGCCTAACCTGCATGCCTTTGGACTATGGGGAAAACCAGAGCACCCGGAGGAAACCCATGCGGACACGGGGAGAGCATGCAAACTCCGCACAGAAAGGCCCTCGCCGGCCGCTGGGCTTGAACCCAGGACCTTCTTGCTGTGAGGCGACAGTGCTAACCACTACACCATTGTGCCACCCTGAAGCAAACATTACATTACATAACGTTACGTTACATGGCATTTAGCAGACACTCTTATCCAGAGCGACATATAACAAGTGCAGAAGTCAGGTACAAGAAGTGCTGAACTTCTAGACAAGAAAATTCTAGTGTCAACTGAACAAGTGACAGAATATCACTTAGTGTAATATTCTGTTGAAGTACCAATACTCAAACAGCCGAGGAAGCAAACCAACCATACAAATGAACTGATAGAGGATGGCTAACCCCAGGCTAGACCATACACAGCCTGGGTTGGTCTAGACCGATACGCAGTTACACAGTGGGCAGGGAGGCAGGGGAGAGGTACAGCCTGAAGAGTTGAGTTTTCAGTCTGCGCTTGAAGGTGGTCAGGGAGTCAGCAGTTCTGACCTCAGTGGGAAGGTCATTCCACCAATGGGGAGCCAGGACAGACAGCAGTCTTGAGCGGGCTGGGCAGGAGTGGAGAGGAGGAGGAGGAGGGGCCAGGCAACCGATAGTAGTGGCATGTAGGGATCTGGCTGGCATGTAGGGGTGGATCAGACTCTGGAGGTATGCTGGCCCTAACCCCTTACCCCTAACGCCTGGTAAACTAGCACCAGTGTCTTAAATTTGATATCGGCTGTGATTGGTAGCCAGTGCAGGTTGGCAAGCAGAGGAGTCACATGGGGAGAATGAGGGAGGTTTAGACCAGGCAAGCTGCAGCGTTCTGGATGAGCTGCAGGGGTCTGATGGCAGATGTTGGAAGGCCAGTAAGGAGAGAGTTGCAGTAGTTCAAGCGGGAGAGGATTAGTGCTTAGACTTGGGTGGTGAGGAAAGGTCGGCTCTTTCAGATGTCGTAGAGGAGAAATCAACATGTCCGGGTCACTGCAGCGATGTTCACTGAGGAGGGAGAGTCTGTTGTTGAACATGACCCCTAGGTTCTTCGCACTGGGTGAAGGTGACCTAGAGATGGTCCCCCAGGGAGATGACAATGTCCATGGGTGGAGAGGATGGTGCAGGAATGTAGATCACCTCTGTCTTGTCTGGGTTGAGCTTCTGGTGATGGTTGTCCATCCAGCTCTGGATATCACACAGGTAATCAGAAATGTGAGCAGATATCTGTGTGTCAGAAGGAGGAAAAAGAGAAACAGTTGGGTGGCATCAGCATAGTAGTGGTAGGATAGACCATGAGCAGAGATAATTGGACCGAGAGACTGGGTGTACAGGGAGAAGAGAAGTGGACCAAGGACTGAACCATGAGGGGCACCAGTGGTAAGTGGGCATAGTGCCAATACAGTACCAACCAGGTAACCTGGAAGGAGCAACTGGAGAGGTAGGACTTGAACCAGTCTAGGGCTGTCCTGCAGATCCTCTGAGCTGATAGGGATGACCGGAGGATGGGGTGATCAACAGTGTCAAATGCAGCAGAAAGGTCAAGGAGAATCAGGACCGAGGAGAAGGAGGTGACAAATGCTGCATGAAGTGTCCACTGACTGAGAGAAGCGCAGTTTCAGGTGAGTGTCCAGCTCAGAAGCTGGACTGGTGAGGATCCAGGAGGTTGTTTTGTGAGAGAAAAGAGGATAGTTGGTTAGCAACAGCATGTTCAAGCATCTTTGATGGGAACGGGAGAAGAGAAATTGGGCGGTAGTTCTGGATGACAGAGGGGGCTAGGATGGTTTTTTTTCAGCAGAGGAGTGATGTGGGCCCATTTGAAGCTGGAGGGAAAGTATCTGGAGGGCAAGGAGGAGTTGACAAGGGAGGTGATAAATGGAAGCATGTCAGGAGTGATAGTCTGGAGAAGAGATGAGGGAATAGGGTCAAGGGCATAGGTAGTAGGACGGTGAGAGAGCAGGAGCTGGGAGACATCAGAAGTGGAAAGAGGGGAAAAAGCAGAGAGGAAGGGGGAAGAGACAGGGAGGGGAGGGTAGGGTAGGGTGGGAGGCAGGGGTGGTGAAGGAGTTGTGGATGGCCATGATCTTTTCCTCAAAAAAGACTACGAAGTCATCTGCAGTTATTAAGGATTGAGGTGCAGCTGGTGGAGAGTTGAGGAGGGAAAAAAAACAGAAAACAGTTGATGAGGATTCAAGATGGTGGTATGAATTTTGAAGCGATAAAACTTGATTTTAGCTGATTTGAGTGAAGCTGTGAACTTGGCAAGGAGGGACTGGTAATGAGACAGGTCGGCTGGGACCCTGGATTTTCTCCACTTCCTCTCTGCTGCATGTAGACCGTTTTTGTTGGAGCAAAGTGTTTCAGACATCCAGGGACTAGGAGTGGAAGATCTTGCTGGCCTGGAGACGAGAAGATAATGTGTCAAGTGATGAGGAGAGCAGAGAAGATGCAGCAGATTCACTGGGAAGATTGGAGAAGGATTCGGGGGGGGGAGCAGTGACGGAGGAGGCAAGAGACGAGAGGGAGCGGAGATTATGATGGACTGTAACAGTGGTGGGGGGGAATGAAATGAAGTGGTGATCAGACAGATGAAGAGGGGTAACTGTGGGATCTGAGACTGAGCAGTTTCTGAGGAAGACCAGGTCTAGAAGGTTGCCAGTTTTATTGGTTGGAGGTGAGTACAGCAGGGAGAGATTAAAGGAGTGGAATAGTAGAAGGAAGGCAGCAAAAACATTTGAAATTGCCCATTAGAATTCAAGATTTGTTACAGGAACATTACAGCACAGTAATTTTATTATATTATTAAAATTATTATTATTATTATTATTATATTATATAATAATTATATTATTATATTATATTATATTATTATAATTATTATGTTATTATATTTATTATTGACTTCTTTATAGTTATTGTCCTGCTTGACTTGTACCTTGAACTGAATTCAAGCCGAACCTGAGCTACTGAATACGAGTCAGCCAGTGAAGATCAACTTGAACTTGATGTGTGGTGTTGGCAGAAAGTTCAGGAATAAACCACTTTAATATATATCCAGAATATTAATGTACACCTTTTAAATAATAAGCGTAATATTTGATTGATGTTTGATTTGATGTTCATGAAATAAATGTATGCCGAGAGGGTGGGTGGAATTTGTTTTGATTTATTTTACAGGTAAAAGGGTCCCTGGCTACAAAACCCGATGCAAGACTTGATCCACTTAAACGCTAGTATTTTTGTAATTACTACTTTGACTGACTGTTTGCTATTTTTGTGCTATAACACTTTTGGGAAATCATGTCTTGAATGTCGGAAAGGAGAGAAACCCTGAAACATTATCTTTTTTTTTTTTTTTTAAGGAATTCCATCGGAAAAAATTATTTATGGCTCAGCATGTTTAAATTAAGGACGGAGCCTTAGAAGGGACATGGGGGATGAATTTTGCGAGCTCTTGCAAAGTTTTTCATTCATGTCAACTTGCGGGTCAATTTGGCAAACTTGCAGCGAGTGTGTCCCCTTGCGACAAGTATACTATTCGGATTTCAGTCACTTATGTGAAAACCAAACCATGTCTACTGATCATCTCTGATTTAATGTATTTTTATATTTGAGGCCAATCTCAAAATGAAATTCTGTGAATGGTATGCGAGGATTTTTTTTTTTTTTTTCGTTTAGGTCGATGTACATCCAGGTCAGTTTGGTAATGTTACTCGGCAGTAGTAGGCAGTAGGCACGGTTTGGTGCAGAGCCAAGTAGAGAGAGAGTTGCGTCAACAGGGGTCCAAAATTGTTCGTCACATGATTCATGTAGGCTTCAGAGAGTCCTTGGTGGGCAATTTAAATGCATAAAAATAAAGACAGAACTGCGGTTTTTAGTAGTCAATAAATGCATTGATTTTACAATATTTATATATTTGGATACAATATTATATATTACCTTGTGTATGTAGTTACATAAATTTTTTTTTTTTTTGAAGTAAAATTTGGTACTAGCAGCTAGCGTTACCCGCTTTGTTGACAGATTTTAGCTAACATTAGCTGAACTAGTTCTATTAAGTATCTGTTAGTATTTACATCAGTAACATGAACGTTATGTACCATTACATGGGTTAAAATACATTACTAATTATTGCTATGTATTTATTAGCACTAATGAATAATTCTGACAGAATGTAAAGCTAAATGAAGGGTTTGAACACTCCACCTTCCTGTGTACTGTATTAATATTTATGTGGCTGTGAAAAGTAAAACATTTAACCCAATATGTTTACTGATCCTACATGGGATATTTCAGACAACACTAGATACCACGTACTCCACTCCCTTTAGGAGTAAAAGAAAATTTGGTTTAAAAAAAAGAAAGAGAGAAAAGCTTTTAAGCGCACTCACTGTAAACACATTATTAACATGACTGAAAAAATTAAAGATATTTTTACATCAACTTTTTGATCATAATTAATTGTAAGCAATGAAAAATCTATCCTCAGGTCTTAAACAGATTTTTTTTCTTACAAATAAATTCTTTATATGCAAGCTGCCCATCTAAAGTGGTAACGTTATATTTAATTAGTGTTTTTGTTTAAATGATCTCATTTTAAATACTCCAAAAATTATAGTAATAACTGAAAATCTAATCAAGGAAAATGCATCAGTGAATAAAATTTTTTTATTATTATATTAACTGAAAAATGGGACCATAAATCTAGTAATGTAATCTAAGGCCTAATTAGATTAGAGTAAATCTTATGTAATCGAAAAGGTCAAAATCTGCATCAGCCTTGTCTGTTAACGTTCCCTAATTTAGTGGGGGATAATCCACTAACAAGCTAACCATGCTAATTTGATTCAGATGTACTGATAATATACAATCTGTTTCCTTAAACTTTTTTACCCTTTAAAAGTGCATGACAAATGGTGCATTCTGTACGGAACCCTGATCATAACACGAAAAATAAAAAATATAAATAAATCATGGCCATATTTGACTGATTCGTTTGCATGATATGTATTTGTTCCTTCATTTTACTAATTTGTGGCCAAATTTTAATCATTTGTTCCCTTGTTTTTAGTTAAATTGTGGTCATATTTTACTAATTTATTCTGAATATCATAGCCTGCTCTTTATTAATGCATCACTCTCATTTAGGCCACTGAAAATATCTGTATCTAATGGTATAGACAGTATGGAGCCTGCGTATCTACGACTGAACTAAAACAAGAGAATAAATTATTAAAATGTTTGAGTTGTAGTCGAGTCACTAAACCTCAAGTCCGAGTCCAGTCTTCAAGTTTCAAGTCAAGCTTATTTTTATTGCGCTTTTAACAATAGACATTGTCGCAAAGCAGCTTTACAGAATTTTAATGACTTTAAACATGAGCTAATTTTATCC
>JAPFFA010000005.1:53492601-53505368 GCA_026153275.1 Sciades herzbergii | reverse complement strand
TTCAAGTACAATTAAAAATAGTAAGAGAATAGAAAATAAGCTAAAATAGAATAAGACAGATAAAATACAAGAATAAACGTTACAGTGCAAAGTGAGGAATTAATCAAAAGCCTCAAATTTGATTTAATAAAAGGCAGCGGCAAAGAAGAAAGAAAGTATTCAGCTTTCATTTAAAAGAACTGAAAGATGCAGCAGACACGAAGTACTTTGTATTTATTAATGTTGGAAATACACTCAGTACAATATGGATTTATCACAAAAATACATGCATGTATTTATGATTTTGAAAACCCACCATCTGACTGATCTGGCATGTTTTAATTGTGCAACAGTAAAGATGTGAATAACGGCGTGGCGGAGTAGTGTCCGAAAGTGTTTTTTTCATTTTACCAATGAGCTCACTATATAGTCCTCTATATAGAATTCAGTAGATAGTGAGTAGGGAGTAGTGAATGAGTGAGGGATTTCGGACACAGGGAATGTTTAAAGTCCAAGAAGTGACCTTTCCAGGGGTTTTAAGTTAGTTATTGTGTTCCCAGTAATGATATAGCTTGTTATGGTCATGTGACCGACTCATGGAGCAACATGCTGCCATCCGGATGACGTGTTTTTCAGGGAAGGCCTTATTTATTGTCTCAGCAAGACAATGCCAAACTGCACTCTGTACATATTACAACTACATGAATCTATGGTAAAAGAGTCAGGGTGCTAAACTGGCCTGCCTGCAGTCCAGATCTGTCTCCCGTTGAAAACATTCTGGTGCATTCTGAAACTAAAAATACAACAAAGGAGACCCCGAACTGTTAAGAAAATGAAATGCTATATCAGGCAAGAATGGGACAACATTTCACTTTCAAAACTACAACAATTGGTCTTCAGTTCCCAAACGTTTACAGAGTGCTGTTAAAAGCAGAGGTAATGCAATACAGTGGTAAAAATGCCTCTGTTCCAATTATTTTGAAACATGTTGCTGGCATCAAATTCAAAATGAGCAAATTTCTCAGTTTCAACATTTGTACTATTTTCAGTGAAATATAGGGTTTTCATGATTTGCAAATCGTCACATTCTGTTATTTACGTTTTACGCAATAATTTTTTTGGAATTGGGGATGTGCATTGTAGAAGAAGACGAAGTCTTTATTTAAAGAAGGCTTTACTCAAGCACAGCAGAATTACTCCTCTTTATTTAACCCATCTGAAGCAGTGAATACACAAGTGAGCACTGAGCACACACACTCATACCCAGAGCAGTGGGCAGCTATGCTACAGCACCCAGGGAGCAGTTGTGGGTTCGGTGCCTTGCTCAGGGGCACTTCAGCCTGACCTCAGGCCAGGGTTGCCCCATGTTAACCTAACTGCATGTCTTTGGACTGTGAGAGAAACTGGAGCACCTGGAGGAAACCCACGCAGACACAGGGCGAACATGCAAGCTCCATACAGAAAGAGCTCATCAGCCACTGGACTCGAACCCAGAACCTTCTTGCTGTGAGGCAACAGTGCTAACCACTTACACCACTGTGCTGCCAGTACAGCACTCCACCACAACATGTACAATTATTCTGGTCTGAGTACGGCTTTGGCACCAATTTCAGTTTTGGAAAGTCTATTATTTCCAGAACTATGTATTATATAATGTAGCAAAATGAAAGAATAATGACCAAACGAAACCATTTTTGACCATGTTTTCCAAGATAATACACACAAACATATTCTAATTCTTTGGGTATAATGTAACCCCTTTCTCCACATCTGAAATAATAGCTTTATTATAAAAGACTGGCACATACACTTCTTGGCCTTGTCCATCTTAACACGGCTCAATTTGAAAGAGCATCTTTCTATTGCATCGTTTTGCCTTTCTGTTGATGTTTGCAAGGTCACAGGACACACGTCCATGCTGGGTTTTTCTTCCTTGTTGCATTTCACTGAGGACAGGAAATGGCTTCAAAATGCTTGCGTGGCAAAAAAAAATACCCGTGATGTAAAAAAAATGACCTTTATTAGTATGGAATCGGCTTTAATATCACATGAACTCCATTTTTGGTACCAATTGTTTTTATTTTCATAAAGCAAAATGTGCCATTGCTTCATTTGCTTTGGGCATGGATCATTCTTCATGCTGAATACTGAAACATTTGTTGGTAAAATAGCTAAATTACTAAAACAGTCCTCAAACACTTTGGCTCAAAGGTTTTCTCAATGCATTTGTGATACATTAAAGCATTTATAGAGTTGGATAGGTGACCATAGATGTAGGAGTGTACATGATGTATGCTCTGTGTGTGTGTGTGTGTGTGTGTTCTCCGAATAAGCAGTCTCCAGAGGAGCCTCGCGTTGTGGATCATTGAGTATGTGATGGAAGGTGTTCATGAGGAATTTACATTAGCACCAAGAGAAAATAAACTTAGCGCATATGAACACACGCACACAGTGAGCAAGAGACAGGGACGTATGGACAGATGGACAGACTGACAGAGTGGCCGTTTTAGCTTGTGAAGTAGTTAGTGGCGCTTCCAGTATAATCCTATTCCTTCACGAACAGTGCTTGTTTTGTATTTTGCAAAGCCGAAAGTGACCACAAAGTGCTATTGGAATCATGTGCGATTATGGAAATGGGATGGAAATATAACGTGTTTGCTTACATATTATATGAATGGAAAATCACTATTGTGAGTGTGTATGTCTAAGAGAAGGAGAAAGAGAGAGAGACATTGGTGTGCATTGGTGTGTGCCATGCAATTGTGCATCTCTGTTTAAACAGTTCCAGTGTGAACTCTCTTTCTCTACATCCTTTCCAGCCAGCTTACACCCACAGGTCTTGACCCTTAAGACACATGTTTCATTTTATTTCAATTAAAGTCCCAGAATTCCCTCTCTGACTCTCTCAGCTTCCACCAGTGCAGTCTTCTTCTCTAGGCAGAGCTAGTTGCCCATGGCGGTGGGTTATTGGCCGTTGCCCCTGTCGATGGGTTATTGGCCGTTGCAGAGCTCTATGCTTCATTAGTGCTGCTTGGAGCCAGAAGGGAAGGGGAGGAGGAGGTCGTCATGGGAACCGAGCGCGCTCAGTCGGCTGATTGGGGCCTCACTTGTGCTTATAAAGACCTCCGGCTATACACAGAAACCTTCGTGCTGCCTTCTCGGAGTTCTTATAACCAAAATGATGCTACCAGTAAGTAAAAAATTAGTGCTTCTGATCCAAATCCTTTTTCAAGCACAAATAGACTGAATCGTCTCATGCTTGAGACAACCTTCAGTATGTTACATGAAGCAAAAAAATCCCCATCTTTTCATCACCTGACATGTTTCGCAGTTGCATAATGACTTTTTGATGACTTTTTGATGAGATTTCTAGTTAAAAAAACAACAAAGTTCAACTACTGCTGCTAAAAGTACACTATTTTTTTGGGCAAAGGGTCAGCCATGACGGTCCAAGCTCAACATCGATGTGTCAGCTGTGGATATTGTGTTTGTGCTTGATAAATTAGCAGGAAGAGCTGAAGCCTGACCATTTCAGAGGCACTTGGGTATTTTTGTTTCCAGTGGAACGTTTGATGTGAGTGACTTGAAGGCTGATGCCACGAGCTAGAGATGGTGGAGGTGCTGGGGCGAGAGAGAGAGAGAGAGAGAGAGAGAGCTCATTTGTAATGGGACGGGATGTTTGTTTGGCTTTAATGTTAGCCAGGAGCCAGATTCTTGTTGTGTAATATGTCTTTGAAAAGAGCAACATCAAAGAAACAGTTCAGTGAAGGACGCTAACTTAGGCTATATTCCTTCTATGCGAAATGTACTTTATTAGCCAAGATGTATGATATTTGCTTCTTTAATTTTGCACTGAAACTACAAGGCTAATGGTGCTAACAAGTAATAGAAGTCTGTCTCATCCAGAAACTTTTTGAGGACACAGTGTGACACACTGCAATATTTACAGAAGAACATCCATCCATCCATCCAGCCATTATCTGTAAGTTCTTATGCTGTGCAGGGTCGCAGGCAAGCTAGCGCCTATCCCAGCTGACTATGTGCGAGAGGCAGGGTACACCCTCGACAAGTCGCCAGATCATCACAGGGCTGACACAGAGACAAACAACCATTCACACTCACATTCAGTCAATTTAGAGCCACCAATTAGCCTAACTTGCAGGTCTTTGGACTGCGGGGGAAACCGGAGCGCCCGGAGGAAACCCACGCAGACACGGGGAGAACATGCAAACTCCACACAGAAAGGCCCCTGTCGGCTGCTGGGCTCAAACCCAGAACCTTCTTGCTGTGAGGTGACAGTGCTAATCACTACACCACCGTGCCATCCTTGATTATGCAACAGTAATGAGCAAATAATTAGCTTTTCCCCCAATCCCACAATGCCTTGCGTGAACGGGGAAAGCCCACCACATGATACATGATGTAGTATCTTGAATTGCATCATGGTGAAGCAGGAAAAAATAGTGGCGAATTTAGGGCCACATGGCTCTAAATTCATTAAATGCTCTATTTTTAAAAGTAATAAATTGGAAGTCTGTGATTCGAATTCAGTAGCTTTAAGTCCACTAAACAAAAATAACTGGATGTTGGGAAAATTCTTTTCATGACCTTGTAGAAGACCCTGACGTGGGTGGAGCACATAAGCACGGCAGGCGGTTGTTTGTGTCTTGGTTATTTGCTTTTTGTTGCTGCTTTTTGGCAAAAAACTAAAAAAAACTCTCTCTTTCACACGCACAAACACACACAGGCTACAAGCAAGCCCTCGGCGCCGACCTCCCCTTCTCACTCTTCTTTTATCAGGCGCAGTCACTGGAGGAGACACACAAGCACACGTTAATTGACAACAGGTGTAGTGACATGACCACTCACCTTCCCTGACTCCCCCCTCCATTCACAGACTGACACTCGGCCATGCCCCCGCTGCCACATACTCCCACCGCCCGACTCAGGCCGGGGAGCCCCCCTTGATGGGACAGGAAATCTGCCACCACCATCTGCACCCCCGGCCTGTGGACCACCTTGAATTTAAATGGCTGGAGTGCAAGATACCAACGGGTGATCCACGCGTTGACATCCTTCATGCGGTGGAGCCACTGGAGGGGCACGTGGTCCTAACAGAGGGTGAAAGGGCATCCCAGCAGGTAGTATCGGAGGGTGAAGACCACCCACTTGATGGCTAGGCAGTCTTTTTCGATCGTGCTGTACCTGCCTTCCCCCACCGACAGCTTCCAGCTAATGCACAGCATGGGATGCTCCTCCCCCTCCCCCTTCTGGGACAGAACGGCCCCCAGCCCTCTGTCTGATGCATCTGTCTGTAAAATAAAGGGGAGAGAAAAGTCAGGGGAGTGTAACAGTGGTCCCCCACACAGTGCAGCCTTTACCCTAGAGAAAGCCTGTTGGTATTGCTCCGTCCACTGGACCGGATCTGGTGCTCCCTTTTTAGTGAGATCTGTCAGCGGGCTGGTGACATCCGAATAATTAGGTATGAATCTCCGATAGTAGCCAGCCAGCCTCTGGAACTGTCTCACCCCCTTTTTGGTCTTGGGCCTCGGGCAGGCTGCAATCACTGCCGTCTTATTAATTTGGGGACGCACCTGCCCATGGCCTAAGTGGAAACCCAGATACTGTGCTTCCACCCACCCAATTGCACATTTCTTTGGGTTGGCTGTGAGACCCACCCGCCTCAGCGACTTTAGGATGGCCCTAAGGTGTTCGAGGTGCCATGGCCAGTCGTTGCTGTAGATGATAATATCGTCGAGATACGTGGCTGCGTAGGTGGTGTGGGGGCAGAGGACCCTGTCCATAAGCCTCTGGAACATAGCGGGTGCCCCAAACAGCCCCAAAGGAAGTGTGATGAATTGGCGTAAGCCAAATGGTGTGGAAAAGGCCATTTTCTCTCGGAACAGAGGAGTCAAGGGGATCTGCCAATATCCCTTCGTTAAATCCGGTGTTGAATAAAAACAAGCAGTGCCTAATCGATCGAGCAACTTGTCAATGTGAGGCATTGGGTACGCGTCAAATTTAGACACTGCATTGACTTTTCTATAGTCCACACAGAACCGGACCGACCCATCGGTCTTGGGGACCAGGACCACTGCGCTGCTCCAGTCACTGTGGGACTCCTTGATTATGCTCATTTCGAGCATGGCTTCAAGTTCATCCCAGACCACCTTTTTTTTTGTGTTCAGGCAGGTGGTAAGGGTGGCTGCGCAATACCACCCCTGGGGGCATCTCAATGTGGTGTTCTGTGAGGTGGGTGCAGCTGGGCGGGGGCAAAAACACGTCAGAAAATTCTACCTGCAACTGGGCTACCTCTGTGAGCTGGGTCGGGGAAAGGTAGTCTCCACAGGGGACTGGAGCAGTGGGCGATGTCAGTTTTCTTTTTTGAACCTACGGCCCCAGCTCTGCCTCCTCCGGAATTACTGACACCAATGCCACGGGGTCCTCCTCATTCCAACGTTTTAATAGATTGAGGTAGTAGATTTGTAATCCCCCACCCCTGTCTGTTCACTTCACCTCATAGTCGACGTCCCCGACTCGCCGTGTGACCTCGAAGGGCCCTTGCCACTTGGTGACCAATTTGGAGCTCAACGTGGGCAGTAATACAAGTACTTTGTCTCCCGGTGTGAACTCCCTAAGGCGCGTGCCCCTGTCATACAGTCGGACTTGACATTCTTGCTCCTGCTGCAAATTCTCCTGGGTTAAGTGTGTGAATGTGTGGAGTTTGGCACGCAGGTCAAGAACGTATTGAATTTCGTTCTTACTAGGTGAAGGTCCCTCCTCCCAATTTTCACGTACCACGTCCAAAATGTCACGTGGCTTACGCCCATATAACAATTCAAACAGTGAAAACCCTGTGGAGGCTTGTGGGACCTCTTGTACTGCAAATAACAGGGGTTCGAGCCACTTATCCCAATTACGTGCATCTTCACTTACGAACTTCCGAATTATATTTTTGAGAGTTTGATTAAACCGTTCCACTAAGTCATCCGTTTGTGGGTGATAGACGCTGGTGCGGATAGGCTTAATCCCCAGTAACCCATACAGTTCGCACAGTGTGCATGACATGAATATAGTGCCTTGGTCAGTCAGGATTTCTTTCGGAATCCCGACCTGGGAGATAAAGCTGAAGAGCACTTCTGCAATACTGCATGCTGAGATATTGCAAAGTGGCACTGCCTCTGGGTATCACATTGCATAGTCCACCAGAACTAAAATAAAGCGATATCCCCATGCTGACCGATCTAATGGCCCGACGAGATCCATCCAAATTCTTTCAAAAGGGGTCTTGATTAAAGGGAGGGGGCGCAAAGGCGCTTTTGGAGTGGCTGCAGGATTTACTAATTGGCATTTGTGGCACGCCGCACACCACCGACAGACATCCCCATAAATCCCTGGCCAATGGAACCGGGCCATTATTTGGGCTAGTGTCTTATCCTGCCCTAAGTGTCTGGCCATGAGATTAAAGTGACCCACCTGGAATATGAATTCCCGGCGGCTCTTTGGAATTAACAGCTGCATTATCTTTTCGCCAGTTTGAATGTCCTGTGTCACTTGGTATAACCTATCCTTAATAATAGCAAAGTAGGGGAAGGCCAGCATCGCATTTGGCTGGAGAATTTGACCATCGATTACTCTCACTTGGTCAAATGCATGTCGAAGAGTCCCATCTTGCGACTGCTCTAATGGGAAATCCCCAAGGGAATCCCCGAGAGAGGGAGGAGGGGTGGGGCACTCCTCACTCCGCGTATCGTCCTGACGCTGTGCTGATGTAGATGGCTCTGTGACAGCTTTTCCCGCCAATGCTACTCCAGGGCTTTTCCCAGATGTATTACTGCAGGACCCACTCTTCACTATGTGCGTCATTAACTCTTTAAAACCCAGCCAATCAGTCCCCAAAATCAGCGAGTGGGTGAGACAAGGGTTAACCACTGCCTTTACACTATGCTTTTGCCCTTGAAATAGAATGTGGATGGACACCAAAGGGTAGTCGTGAACATCCCTGTGCACACACAACACCTTCACCACTCGTGCTCTCTTCAATGCCTCACCTTGCATCAGGCTTTGGTGGATTGAGGTCTAATTACAGCCAGAATCCACCAAAGCCTGGTACATATCCTCTTGGACACTTACTGGTATTCGATACACTCTGGCCCAATCGAGGGCAGTTTCTGGACCCGAACCACCGCATCCACCTCCATCGCAGAGCACTGATGTTGAAGATGTCCCGGCTCCCCGCAGCACCAGCACAACAGCCCAAGCTCTCCCTCTGCACCGGTGTTACGGGAATCACTCACCTGGAGACACAGACAAGGAAGGGGAAAACGGGAGGACACCACAGGTGTGCTGGGCCGGCTGGGGGGGAGCCGGCCCCAGCAGAGAGAGAGGGAGAGAGAGAGAGGAGAAGAGGAGACATGCCTTCTTGCCATCGGAACTGCTGCCATGTGGTCCTCTGCCAGCTCGATAGCTTGGTTCAGTGATGCCGGGTGATGACACTGGACCCACTCCACTGTTCCTTCTGGAAGTCGTGCAATGAACTGCTCCAGTGTCATCAGGTTGATTACTCCCTCAGCATCGTGGTCCCGGAAGGCGTCCCGGAGTTGTTGCCCGAACGCGAGCGGTCGGCTGACCTCCTCCAAATGCAGCGAGCGGAAGCACTGCTGTTGTTGCTCTGGGGAGCGGCTGACATGCTGGAGGATGGCTCGCCGGAGGTCCGCGTACATGAGTCGGCTGTCGGCGTGGAGCTGCAGCGTGGCCAGTTGCGCCTCGATCGTCAGCAGGGGGAGGAGGCACGCTGCGCGCTGGTGGACTGGCCAACCCCACGCCTCCGCTGCTTGCTCAAAGAGCGCGAGGAAGGCTTCTGGGTCATCGTGTGCCCCCATCTTCGTTAGGGTGAGGTGGGGAGGGTCCGCTCTGCTGGCAGTCGTGGGCCCTGCCGACGCAAGCAGGTGCCGGAATGCCTGATGGTCTTCCTGTTGGGCCAGCACCAAGGCTTCAAACCACTGTTCTTGCTCCTTCCAGAGGGCGACCAGCACTTGATGCTGGTTCTGCTGGGCTGTGGCAAGGGCATGGATCAGCGCCTTGAACAGCGAGGACTCCATGGGGCTGTTCCCTTCTGCACTCTCCCAGGTTTTGACACCACTGTAGAAGACCCTGATGTGGGTGGAGCACAGAAGCACGGCAGGCGGTTATTTCTGTCTTGGTTATTTGCTTTTTGTTGCTTTTCAGCACAAAACTCAAAAAACTCTCTCTCACACACACACATACACACACACAGGCTACAAGCAAGCCCTCGGCGCCGACCTCCACTTCTCACTCTCCTTTTATCAGGCGTGGTCACTGGAGGAGACACACAAACACATGTTAATTGACAACAGGTGTAGTGACACGACCACTCACCTTCCCTGACTCCGCCCTCCATTCACAGACTGACGCTTAGCCACCTCCCCACTGCCACAGACCTACACTTGAAAAATCTGAAAGTCAGTCTACCTTCAATCACAAAACCTTCCACAATTTCGATTTACCTATCATCAAATTTAAAAAAACTACATTTAATACTTCAAGCACATTGTGTGACCCCTATTATGTTGTGTGTGTGTGTAATCAGAGAAAGTTGATAACTTGTCTCTTTCCCTTGCGAGGCCCTGAGGTGTAAAGTTCTCATCCCGCAGGTTTTGGGGAAATGTGCCATCGACCTGCATGCATCTAGCATTACGGAATAATGCCAGCATTCTTGCTCCACCATGAAAATGTCTCTGATCCCAGTGACAGCTGCACGAGAACTCACACAACATTACAAATACAATGGACACACTGTGAGTGTGTAAGTGCAGGGCTGTGATCTGGGGTTGTTTTTGTTGTTTTGTGGTTCTGTGTCACCGACTCATTTAGGTTGCCTGAAGAGTTACACATCAACGAGGCTGCGTGCGGAAAGCCACTTAATCATGGTTTCGTAGCTCACTTACACACATTTATCACTCTGTTTGCAGTTATGCTCAGCTGACAGGAAGCTGCCAATCATGCACACTTTTACCGGCAGACTGAACACAAACACACAGTCCAACACTCTCCTAACTCCTATTCAGTGTTTTTATCTGTTTCTGGAATTGAACTGGTACATACTGAGGGTTCGTGGGCCAGTAAGGAGGGAATGTTTCAAGACATTATACACAGCTGCCTTGGTATTTTAAGCAGACTCATCGTCATTTAGATGCGTCATTGCTTTTAGGTCCATTTAAAGCACAACCAGACTACTGTTTATTGAAACAGAGAATAAAACACTACATGTTGTGCTGTCATAGGAAAATATTCAACAACTGGGTGGTGTGATGCGGCCTGACATGAAGCGCATTTAATATTTAATGAACATCATTGAAAAACAAGTGAGTTCCCATCATCCTGTTATCATAGCAGATTGGCATGTTCCGGAAAACTTCCTGTGTTAATAAAAACAAAAAATGAATTACAGCTTTATCTCTGGCTGTTACAAACAGCCAACTCCTTCCACAAATTCCTTCGAAAAAATTCCCCATATCAATGATTACATATGTTTTAAAATGTGCTTATGTGGAACATCCATGCAAGTCATTACATAAGTTGTAACTATAGAGCTGATAATGGATTAGAACTAGTGCAGTCATGTAAACCTTGCACCCAGAACTACTTTCAGAGCAGCTGCTGGAGAAAATCCACCAATATGGATAAGCTATCATCAAATTTGGCCAAATTTAAGGCTGGGTCCCACAATACCGATAACCATAACTATAAATAAATGGGTCCCCTGCAGTTTATGTGATCGGTGCTCACACCAGACTGATAATCATCCCTATAGCCCAGGCCTGGGTTTATCCGTATCACTGAGATTGCTTCTGGAGCCATTTTTCCAGACCTGGACCTGATCCGATAAAACATCTGACCAATCAGGTCATTGTTCACATGTGACATTCTCTGAGCACGTGCTATTTTTCCTTAACATCTTTGTACATCCTTGTTGCATCATAGATTTATGGAAAATAAAAAATATAATACAAAGCATGGATCTTTTATTCACGGATATGTGATTATTTTCTGTGAAATATCAACAGTAAATTAACAAAGTGAACATATAAATTCAGGTAAGATATTTTAATTATGAACTTCGACAGTCCAAACATTGAAATGACTTAAATGAAGACTTTTTAATTTTTTATCCGTGATCCATCATCTGTATGAAATCGGTAACCAATCTTCTATATAATAAGTGGCAAAGTTTGTTTGTTTGTTTGTCTTGAGCTACCATCGCCATTTCTAGATGGATTTTCACCAAATTTGGAAAGTAGGTCCAGGGATGACCCGGAATTTTACAGATATAAACAGAATTTATGTACTGGCCCCAGGGAGGTCCCTGGGGGGCACAACACCCACCCACCCCCTCCCTCAATGCCTTCCATGTTAGATTTATCAACACAAACTCTCGACAGATCTTCACTAAACTTGGTACATAGCCACAATTTGCCAGAACTCAGAAATTCCACATTTGGGCCCCAGGTGGTCCCCAGTGGGCCCCTCAGGTGGTGGATATTTTGATTTTTGTTTGTCTTGGGTTAACATCACCATTTCTTGATGGATCTTCACCGAATTTGACATGGAAGTCTGGGGGCAACCCAGAATTTTGCAAAACTCAGGCAACGCCGAGTAACCTGCTAGTCTGTAATATACTGAAATGTCCACAACCAATCCCTAAATTATTAGCATCCGTGATGCATCCGTATTAAAATCCGTAACCACTCTGTATTTTGAATCCTTTTAAAAAAAATTATATTTCTGTAATCCATGACCTATTTGTATTTTATCAACCACCGGCGTGTGTACGTGGGTTGTTTTGAAGTCTATGCTGTAGTGTGACCTGGAATAATGTGCTACTACTTGGAAAAAACTTTCATGACTATTCCTACGTTGCATGCGTTTATTTCCCTGAGTGTCAGGACCAAGCGATATTATAGTGGGGATTATAGTAGTTGTGGTGTTTCTACTCCAGACTGGAACTAAATTCAGGCAGAGGGAGAGTCAGAGTCGGAGTTATAGTTTTTGGTGTTGTGGGACCGGGCCCTTAGGTACCTCTTTTGGAAGATGCTGTTCTATTGGGATTGTCTTTCTCTTGGTAGTGAGCTAATGCTGCCCATAAATACTCGTGATGCAATGGAGTGAATATATCCACATTCAGAGGTGGTAAACATACTCACATGTGAAGTATAAAAGTAAAGGTATAAGAAAGGTTAACGAGAGAAAACAAAACAAAAACAAGTTTATCTTACATCACAGACTAATTTTAGTTACTGATGCTAAGTTCCAACAACAGCTGTTAGCTAGCATGCTGAATAATAAGACTTGGCTAAAACTAACTCAATGATTTTATTTATAATGTCTCAAATGTTAACTTGCATAATTATAACTCTGTATATACTGTACAAATTAGTTGAATGCTAACTAATATTAGGCAAAACACTCTAAGAAACAGCTTTATTCCTAATCTCTGAAATGTTAGCGAGCATGACTCCCAACTCCGACTATAGATGACTTGCAACCACGTGATTAAAATGTGCTACATCATGAGCGTCCACCATGATGGTGGATATACAAAGCAACTTGGATGGCAGCCGCTGAATGTCTGTCTGTAAACAATGCTGAATTTTCTCAGTATTGCCACGATTTGAACAGTTGAGCGAAGATTCGATACAAAGAGAAGATAGATATGTGTGGTTTTGACCCATATTATTTAAAAAAGTTGGATTTTTCTGAAGATAAGA
>JAPFFA010000005.1:52771539-52782506 GCA_026153275.1 Sciades herzbergii | reverse complement strand
CGCCGGCCACGGGGCTCGAACCCGGACCTTCTTGCTGTGAGGCGACAGCGCTAACCACTACACCACCGTGCCGCCTGGTGACCATCATGAAAGGCAAAAATATCATGTGGTCCGTTTCTGTTGTTATGCGACAACTAGGATTTCGGTACATGTTAACATCCTGAGCTACATTTCTTTCTGTGCTAGTCAGAAAGGTGTTCTTTCAGGGCGAATATATTAACCTTCGTCTGTTTTTTTTCTTTCAACAGATTCACTGCCAAGCCAGACCTCTTCACTAGTTCTGATCGGTCATACTTACGTTAACACGTGATTCATTCAACACACTGTTCCTCGAATTTGAAGAGGAACAAAAATGCTATTCAAATGCAGTCTAATACAGTGTATTAACCACTTAGGAGGCTTTTCTTGCCCGTCAATTATTTTGCAAGTGCAGCAGCATTAAATAAAGAAGTGTAGCAGCGCAATGTTGATGTAGTAGGAAATAAACCGAGGGTTATTAATATATATTACTGAAGCAATGGCAGGGAAAGCCTCTCGTCCTTTAGCACGAAAAAAAAAAATATGCATAGCTTACGTGGTTCAATATAATAATTAACGGCAACCCAAGTGTAATGTCAGCATGCTGAATACATTAATAGGATTTACTTTTTTTTTTTTAATCAATTCATACATTGTTTTATAAATTGTAATTTCACACGAGTTTGGTAACACAACTCTCTCAGACAAACACAATACAAATTGCTTATCAAGTATTTAACCTGGTCAGTCAGTATTTAAACTGTTTGTTTTTTTATATAGATATATTTATATCCTATTGGGTTGATTCTTTGAATTTAATTAAGTAGGGCTTGGATGGAGCAGAACAAAGCTCGGACCGGATCTCACTTCAGCTGATAAAGATACAGCAGCTGTGCGAGATATAAATGTGCTGGATAAGCAAGGCTGTATCATTAGATCCCAAAGCTGGATTTCAGATGAAAATAGGAATAAAATTATATAAATACTGAGAATGGAACTTCTAAATGGATTGAACCCGGTGAGCTAGACAAAAAAAATAAAAAATCTAACGAGTGAGTTATTGATTGCATTGGCTGCATATTTTATATATATGATCACTAAATGAAAATCAGAAGTCGTCATGACCTTTATATATGACTCTTTAGATCTGGCCCCATTCTTAATCAGCCTGAAAATGTGCGTGCACGTGTGCTACAACCGCTACAGAATTAGTGATGTATTGCTGCAAGCCTCTGATGACAGAGATGCATGCGCAGACTTCAGCAAACATGTGCTTAGAGCTTCATGTCTGATGAACATATATCACAGTGTGTGCGAGTTCTCGTCCAGTGACGCATCTGGTGGGGAAAACCCGATCAATAGGATAATCGATGGAGCAATCAACCAAACACAGACTAACCCAAACATCAGTTTACCTCAACGTCTACACAAAACAGTCATACAAAAACGGTTAATAAAGGAAACATGTAGCGTTTTTCTGTGAGTGTGTTAGTGATGCAGCATGAGCAGCAGTTCAAAAAGATTCAGTTGGACGGCTTCATGCATCTCAGAGGAAGCACGTTAGCCGTCATCCTCAGTTCATAGCTGATGTATGATCTAAAAACCTCAAAAAAATAAACCATGTATAGTCCTGTGCAAAAGTCTTAGGCACATGTCAAGAAATGCTGTCGACCAATAATGGCTTAAAAAAATAACGAAGTGAAATGTTTAAACATTAAAACAGCAGTAAGCCATAATAAATGAAACAAAGTCCATATTTGGTATGAAATGACCCTTTGCTTAAAAAAAAAAAAGAAAAGAAAAGAAAAAAGCAGTCTTGGGTACAATGCATGCAGTTTTATAAAGCAATGAGCTGTAGGTTTTACTGAGCATCTTCCACAGTTCTTCTGGACACTTTGACTGTCACACTTGCTTCTTCATTTTGCACCAAAACCTAGTAGCCTTCATTATGTTTTCTTTTTTAATCTTAAAAGTTCTCTCTTGTGGAATATCCCAGATAGCACACCTACGTCAGCCCAACGTTGGCTCACCATTGGCTGCGCTGATGGTCCATCAGAGGTGTGACGAACGGGCCTTCATCGGGCCGACGTCAGCAAGCCAATAAAGGGAGGAAAAAAAAAAATGAGATCTCATTACTCTCTCATATCCTGCCACCCGCGAGCCGCTGGTGGTCCAATAACGGACCACCAGATGTGTTCGCCACTCACTGTCACTAGTGGGCCGCCAGATTCTGAAATTTTTCTGCAGATTCTGAAAATAAAAAGTTACAACACTACCCTGCTGTTGTGATGATTGAATAATCTTTAAAATAAAAAAATATGAGAAAACTGAATATCTGCATTCTTTTTTTTTTTCTTTATCAGCTTGCCAACGTTGGCCCGACGAAGGCCCACTGGTCATACCTCTGATGGACCGACGTAGGTGTGCCACCTGGGATGCTGCTCAGATACAAACTTTTTTTCTGTAACGTTTAATTTTGTGCTGGATAAAAAAAAAAACAAACGTTTGGAACTCTAAAATGTTTTGGTGTTGTTGAATCGATAATGTAGAAGTCATAAAATAGAAATCTATAACAAAGTTTGCATTGGAAAAAAAAAATAAATAGTGCACCTAAGACTTTTGCACAGTACTGTATGTCTTTTTAGGATAATCCACAGTGATCCAGAACAGGTTTGGGGTGACTGCAACTTGATCTGAGAAGAAATGGCCAAAGAACAGCAGCGCCAGGGTGAAAGAGAGACTCTGATAACAACCCGGTACAGCAAGTCCAGTTGAGAATCTGGTTTCGTTTTATACGTTTGGATTTTTGTACTAAAGCACACAACAATTTAACTGTCTTTCTTAGTACAATGACAGTCACAGCATGTAATGTCTGATTTGGGACAAATCAGACAATAGAAGGTCTCAGAACAAAAGTGTGACTTTCAGGGGTTTGGTTTAAGAGCTCACACAATGCTAAAAATCAAACTATAATACTTTTCTTGCCCGAATATCATCACTGTGCTTTGAAAAAAGTTTTTTTTTTTCTTCCCCATTTGTACTATACAACTGGCAATATGGGAAAGCCATGGCGTAAAGTTTAGAGAAGCAGCTTTGGGACCAAAAGGTTGCTAGTTTGATTCCCTGGTCCAACAGGAATGGCTGAAGTGCCCTTGAACAAAACACCTAACGCCCAACTGTTCTATTGCAGTTACGCGATATTAGGAAAAGCAAGCAGTTCTGATTTGTCAAGGGGGTGGAGCTCATTTTCTCTCACAAAATAATGCAAAGTCTTATTGTCTGGAAATATAACAAATCAGATTTTTTTTCTTCATAAAAAGCCGTTCTTTCTTAATAAGAGATATCCTTAATAATATAATTCGATTATTATAGGGGACTGAAAAATAACAAACTGAACCTTTACAATTCAGTAAGCCCGCGCACGCGCACACACGTACGTGTCTCATGCATGACAAAATCTCCTACTCACAGTTTTCTGCAATATGGATGGCAGTCTGGCCTGGTGTACAAACGAGCGCCAGAAGGAAAAGGGCACAGAGGAGTGGGAGAGGGCGAATTAGGTGGCGCCCCCTGCTGCCAGCCTGCTGTAGTATCCTGGTAGGCATTGCTCACTGTTCCATCAAAGCTCCACCTGCTCCCTGGCTCAAACGCACTGTGAGGATAACCTCCAAACAGCACACACAATCAACACCTCGTCACTCTCTCTGCTCCTCCTGCTCCACCAGTGCAGCTGATCTCCGCAGCTTCTCTCCACGTCCTCCTTTTTCACTGGCTCCTTTGCTTATCCCCTCCCTCTCCGTTTGTATCTTGAAGGTCCACCCCTCCTGCTGTCTTCCAACTGGGGGGAAAAAGAGAGAGAATGAAAGGATGAGTGAGGGAGGTGGAGAAGGAGGGAGGAGATCCACGAGTGCCAGAAGAACTGAAAAACAGCATGGTCCAGGAGAAAGGAAGACGGATGAACAAAGACAGAGAGGGGACAGAGCACGTCAAAAATCACAATGTCATAGCTTGACTGTTTTAAAATAATAAAAAATAATATTCTGGTTGAAAATTAAATGGACTTTTTGCTGCAAATGTAGTCAATCAACTAAGACTTTTTTTTTTTTTTGGGTGTATAACATCCAGTTCCAGTACAAGTTTATAAAAAATATCACCGCGTTTAAAACAAGTGCATCAATTAAAAAAAAACATTCAGAAGACACCTAATCAAAACAAGTCAGGTCTTTCAATTGCTTCTTCAGTTTTGCGCTGAAGCTTCGAGACGAACCTCTCGAAGAAGTAACAGTAATTAACACACAGACGAAAGAAGTAAACAATCAACACCAAATTGCTTTGCTTAAATTTAATATCTGCCTGAACTGTTCCTTTACATTACACGTCCCTGTTAAACCTTCCATCTGATTAACGCAAATTAAAGCTAGCATCTAGCTCAGTCAGCAAACAACCCAAAATTAGCCTCATTAAATATATGCACCTGTCACAAATGTGGACCTTTTGATTTGATTATATACTTAATTATACTGTATGAAAGCTTCAATTACCGTATTGTTGTCTTGATGCCATTTTAGAACATAAAGACATTTAATTATCAACACTGGACTAAACACGGACAGAAATGCGTTTCCAGTTAAAGAAATCAAAACATCGCACATAGCCATAGGAAATAAATGTAAATAAATAATGCACTATTTTTGCAATTATGATCTATGTAACGATGAACTTAAGATATTTTAAATATTGGCAAAGTTACTTACAGCTCCACATAAATATTACAGTGTTTCATGAGTGCAGTTCAAATACATTCAGAGATCAAAATCTTCGACTGGGAAACATTTTTAAATATGGTAATGAGGCAATTAAAGGGAAAAACGGTGGCTCTGTTATGCTGTGGGGGGATTTTTATTTTTTTTTAATATATTGTGCTCATATGGCAAAATAATGAAATTTCCAGCTAAAGGCTCACTGCAAATCAGTAGTGAACCGTTACTATTAGAAGTGGGATTTGAGCTCAGCCAAAACTTAGCCAGACACCAAAAAAGCAACAGGGTAAAGGATTTTGTAAGGGATTAGCGACAGGCTGCCAGGTCGCTCTGTTGTGTGTAGCTGTCGATGTTGATTTTAAAAACTAAGTAAATTACACAGGGAAATTAATACTTAAGTAAGAGTGAAAAGTACTGTTTCGTGCATGGAGCATGGAAGAAGAGTCTGGAGACAGAAATCTTAGTTTCTCGGCTGTTAGTCTGTGCTACTGGCTTGCCTGCTTTATTAGCGTTCACTAACATTACTGATGAACGCTACACTGGCTGGAAGGTGACTTCACTGCTGCGCTGACTGTGCCAACTCACAGTTAAGCTCGCGTTGGGGTTCAAGAGGCCGGGGCGATAAATCTTTGGGCCGTTCCACTATAAATCAAAATCTGATTGGTTAATCAGTTCATCTGTCACTTCCTACATAAATATACACTGCTATGGCCTTCTGTCCCAGCAATGAAGTCCTAACCAATGAGTGAGCAGCTCTAAACTCTTCTCAGCCTAGAGACAACAAACAAAATCTCATTGGAGAACTCGATTTTAATGTTTTCAGGACGGTAACCCTTTATTTCTGAAGCAAAATTGATAGAAAATGAGGCCGAATTAGAAGAGAATGATTATAATGAAATTATGAAAGAATGAAAGAAATTAAATATAACATTCGAAACGCTGATATGTTTGGGCTTCTGTGAAGGTCCTGACAGTTCGCCACTGATACAAAGCTGTTCTGGCTGATAACCGTTATTCAGGAGTTAGAGTGATTTGGAAGGATCTGGAATGGTTTTCCGGCACTCAGTAACTACGAGAGGGTCTAAACTCACATTTTCTACTTGTACTTGCAGGACGATGGAGAGCAGGAACCAAACTCAGAATGAAAGATGCAAGAGCCAAGTACGTTTCATCTTGAACAGGAGCATTGGCCGTGTTTACACGGCCTAATAAACTTCCTAATAAACTGTTGATATTTATTATAAACTGCTCATTCTGTAGACATTTTCTGTCTATCTAATCCAAAGTTATGCAGTTGTGGGGAGTGAAGTTTAGTGCCGATGACATGGAAAGCATGAGTCATTCAGCTTTTGAAGTTGTGTTCTTAAGGAGTTGAAAATTTTCTCCATCTCGCAATCGCAAAACATAAACAAGTTGTGGCTGACAGACAGACATTTCATGACCGTAATTAAGTCGCTTAGTGGTTGACATTTGTGTGTCCAAGCTCGCAGTTATTTTAAACAGATTGAAATCTGTTCACTGGACCACTTTATAGGAGCACGCACAGAGATTCTGAGACTGAAACCAGACACAAATATTTCAGGAAAGGGACTTTTCTGAAACAATTGTTTACCTGATCATTATTTATGAATATAAATAAATATCTCATCGATTTATAATTTTACCCAAAATCAGTTGTTGAAAAGATTACCCACTTCATTTAACCAGATATAAATTAAAGGAGAACCGAAGGCAAATATTTGATCATCAAAATTCTATTTCTCATTTGATTAAATATCGGAATGCATTTTTGATCGCTATTTTGTCGCTGCTATAGCAAGTTATGAGTGTTTGAAATATGCTCTGTAATATATCAGTCCATATGTCAAAGCAATGACCGTAAATGAGATTCGTCGAGACCTGTACGAGACATCATAGGACGGAAGTAAAATGTACAGCGGAAATCAAAGTCACCAACATCTGCCAACATTGTCAAAAGACGCGCGCGCCCTCTTCGAATGCTGATGTGATCAAGCCGGAAGTTTTGTTTGTTTTGATGGCAATCAGGAAAGTTTGAAAAAAGTAGGCAGTAATCGTCATTTAAACTCGTTTTTGTGCAATATTTCATTTGGAAAACAGTTTTCAAAATGGCGGCACTGACACCTGGTTGACACGTCACGTTTCGAAGTCTCGCACAAGTCTCGTGAAGATCGCACGGATAAGCGACGCCTGCTGTGGACCAAACAAATTAATGGAGAACATCCTGATGTGAAATATCTCCAACAGGTTTGGGAACAGCACCAAGCAGGACAGACGGGCTCTCCAGAGAGTGGTGCGATCAGTCGAGTGCATCATCCACACCGAGCTCCCTGACCTGCAATCTATCTACACCAAGCGGTGATGGACCAAAGCCAGGAAGATGATGAAGGACCTCAGCCATCCCAATCATGGACTCTTCTCTGTGTTGAGGTCAGGGAAGCGCTTTCGCTCCCTCAAGGCAAACATGGAGAGAATGAGGAAGCGCTTCTTCCCTCAGGCCATTCAGGCTCTTAATCAAGACAATAGCAGACAACAACTCGGTCTCGTCACCACTTCACCCTCATTCCCCTCGTCTCTTACACCTTTTCATGCAATTCCACCTAACTAAAGAGCAATATTTTTGTATTAGTACATCGCTATTGCTATTGTATCTCTTCGTGCAACTTCATTACAGTGCAATATATATTTATACTTATTCTATCCACATTCACTGCATATGAGCAATCGCACGCTCTGATTGGCTACTCGACTACCAGCTCATATACCGTGAGTAGAGAAAAACAAAATGGCGGCGCATGTTACTGAACCAACCGAAGACAAAATAAAAACTATTTGAAAACAAAACCCAAAATATACATATATATGGAATGAAAGTATATGATGGTAAGAACGTATCTGTCTTTATTATTATTATCACACTTTTCACAAATTTCTCCTGTCATTTTGCCGGTTTGTTTCCATTCTAAGCAGAAATTGTTTTGTCGGACGTTTTGTATAAAGTTTTTATTTATTGAATTTGCAAAAATTAAAAGTAAAAATGCTCCGTTTCTCAAAATCCAGTGAACGTGGATAGAATAAAACAGTTATTCCACTCAATCTCGTCGTGCGTGGCTTATATCCAACTCAGCTATCAGCTCATGTACCACTCAATTTTGTGGAATAACTGTCAAATATTCTCTATATTGTGTATATTCTGCAGAGGATTCTATCATCACATTTTTTTTTAAATTCTATTTATTGCATTCTATTTTACTCCCTTTCTTTTGTACTACTCCCCCCCCCAAAAAAACTACTATCTTCACGATTTATGGAGCGTTGCAATAAGCATTTCACTGCATGTTATACTCTGTCCAATTGTGCATGCGACAAATTTGAATTTGAAAACTGCTAGCCAAGTGAAATAACTGAAATCCAAACGGACACAAAACAAATGTTTAATCTGTTATCCCACTCAATACGTCCCTGAATGAGATTGAAATGAATTCCACAAGTTTCACTTAAACTCCGTCTTCATCTTAAGATGAAACATTTCTATCCTCATGGATAGTAATGAATGACTCCGCCCTCGTTCATACGCCACAAGGGATCAGTGCAGGAGTTGGAGGAATATGAAAGTGATGATCAGATGCTATGACCTACACAAGATCTCAACCACACTGAACACCTATGGGAAGGGAGATTTTGGAAGAACGATGTATTTCGATGGCTCTCTCTACCACTATCATCGGGAATATCTTTAGGAAGAACGGCATTCTTCGCTCCAAGACAGTTCCAGAGACTGGAAGAATCATGCCCTGATTGCCAAGACACATCCAAGCTCCTGTGGTAGCTTGTGGTGGTCAAGCACCTTGCAAACCCCCCCCCCCGATTCTTTTCCCCCTTTGTCAGCCCACTGTATTTATACGGAAATATACAATTTAGAAAGGTATTGATTAAACAATTACAATTAGCATAATTACTGCAACATAATAACTGACAGGGCTAATAATCCCTGCTATTTATGTCTTCAACTGACGCATGCTTATACGTAAATAGAAGAAATGAATGAGTAAAAATGGAAGCGGTTGCTTCCAAGTGAAAGCCCTAAAATTGCGTCTTGTGCATTTAAAGTTTTGCCTCCTTGAGAGTGTGTGAAGATAAGCATCTATTTGCGTTGGTGTCACTCGTGCAGCGGGGCTAATGGCCTCCATCCAAAATCAGTTCACACTCTCCATCTGGAGCCGATTCTGCCAACTCGGAGCACACAATCCACGTGGTCCGAATGTATGGTGCATTTCATCAAGCTCACGCTTGATAAGTCTTCAGCGCAGACACACACACAAACAGAGATCCCTGAGGACGTGTTCATGAAATCCACACAACACAAAAAGTGATAACAATAGTGAAAGATTAAAGGAAGTAAAAGGAGGGAGATTGGGTTGCTGCAGGTCTTGGGACAGCAGGAAGCACAGGCTGGGATCTGCTGTAACCTGGCAGCACCATGTGCCAGGCAACAGCGACCTTGGCGAGAGAGATAAAGGTTGATGGGAGGAGTGAAAAAGAAGAAGAAGTGTGCTTTTATGCAGCTGGGATTTGTCAGAGAGAAAGGACTAAGGAGATGCGTTCCCTCCCTTTTGGTGCAAGTTTCCATTTCGTTGATAGCGGTTCCCGTCAAGTCAGAACACTGATGGGTTATAAATATTTCAGTGCTGTTTTTATGGCTCTGACACAATGTTTGGATTGCATGCGTGAAGCACACTAGACCATGCAATAACACTTCAAGGAGGTCATACGGAAAAGAAATAACGTCAGAATGAGACTTGGATTAGACGGGTCATTAAGCACATCCGCTCCTATCAACCTTGAGCTTTAAAAGCTCCTTGAGAAATGGCATCGAGTGACAGAGAAACAGAATGGGGTGGGGTGGTGGAAAGGATGGGGGAGATGGGAGATTGTGACAGTTTAGACAGTAATCCCCTCCCTACCTACATCACACACCGTCTCTCCCCAATCAGTGTCACCTCCCATCAGTTCTCCTCCTGTCTTCTATCTGTCTTCTATCTCTGAGCTCGCTTTCGGTTACAGATATGGCCCCGATCAGTCAATTGATCGCACCAGGGTTTCGGCAGCCAATTACAGCCTGGCCGAGCCACTGAAAGTCGATGAATCAAGCTGCTGCGCTGGATATTTAGCAAACGGCGGGAATCAGACATGTGTGATCAGCAGTTCAGTGAGACTGGATTAGTGAGACATGCACTAATCAATCCATCACCCAGCAACATGTGATCAAATGCCAGCACTAACTGCCAGTTGAGTGACCAAACCAAGTATGACATGCTCACAGATGCTGAGGGACAGAGAATGAGATGATGGCAAAGGGATTAATGAGAGAAATAACAGCCCATAAAAGGAGGCATCCTGCGGTGTCGGTTTGCCAAAACCAATGTATCAAGGTCCCCCAAATTCCCATTCCTCAGCAAGCAGATGAATCAGTCTGAAGAGTTTAATGATGATGACCAGGTAAAGACTGAGCACAAATCAGTAACACAGATAGTAAAATATCAGTAGCCATGAAATGTCTGAATTAAGCAACAGCTAGCACCATTAGTATTATTCTATGACCAGCTAGATGACCTTGAGTTTGCGGATGACATTGCTCTGTCGTCACACACCCACAAATACATTCAAGACAAGATAGATCTGGATATGCCACATCAACTGGACGACACCATCAGCATCAACAAAACCAAGGTGCTGATATAGCAAACACCAACAACAGCAAGCCAGTGAAAATAAACGGAAACAGAGAGGAAGTCGAGGATTTCGCTTCCCTTGGCAGCATCATAGACAGGACAGGAGGAACGGAAAAGGATGCAAGAGCCAGAATGGGAAAAGCCAGGACAGCCTTTATAATGCTGCGAAACATCTGGAAGGCACATCTCAACCTTGAAAAAATTGTGAATCTTCAACTCAAATGTGAAATCAGTTTTGTTGTATGGGGCAGAAACTTGGCAAACAACAAAAACACTCCGAAAGAAGATCCAGGCTTATCAACAGATTGACATAGGATCCTAAGGATATGGTGGCCAGAAAAGATTATCAATCAAGAGTTGCGGACAAGGGGCGGCACGGTGGTGTAGTGGTTAGCGCTGTCGCCTCACAGCAAGAAGGTCCGGGTTCGAGCCCCGTGGC
>JAPFFA010000005.1:52719299-52733907 GCA_026153275.1 Sciades herzbergii | reverse complement strand
GCAATAGAATGTTTCTTTTTCATCTTACTTTCATATTTCGTAGTGTTTGCGTATTTTTGGCCAATATTTTGCAACCACAGTCAATTTATATCAAACTTTTGATAGAATCTACGGCCAGTCATTTTGCCCCACCCCCGCCTCACGCTCTGTCCGGTGCGGTAGTGATGTCCCGTTGCTCACGCCCCAGCAGAGACCCGCATGACCTTCAGCCGGTACAGTCGCTGTTCTTTTACCATCGCTGTTATTCTCATCTTTCCGGTGTGTTCTTGATTTTTCCCTTGTGTCCTATTTTGCCATATCAAATACCCAAAATGTGTCTCATTATTCATATTTAAGTGAATAATCAATTCAGTCATCATAACTTGGCATTTTTAACCCAAGCAATCAAAAACAGGAAATTTATTCAATATTTTTTCACTCCTCTGTGAAGGAGGGGCTTTAATTCTTCATGATGTACGTAGTTACTTTATATGGAAATCAATTTTACAAAAAATTTCCACACAGTGGAGGCCAGATAAAGCAAGATGCTATCTTTATTCTTATTAAAGATGACAAAAGAAACATCGAGTGTTAGGTAAATGCAAAATAAATAAATAAAATTAGAACATTTATTTTTTGACCATAATGTCCCAAATGATAGACCAGTTTCTGAGACGGACCCATAGCCATCCATCTTCTTATCTGTCAGGGTTGTGGGGGAGCTGGAGTCAATCCCAGCCGACTCTGAGTGAGAGGTGGGGTACACCCTGGGCAGGTCGCCAAGCTATCACAAGCTAACGGAGACGAACAGCCATTCATATTCACCCCAGTGGGCAATTCAGAATAGCCAGTTGACCGAATCCACACGTCTTTGGATTGCAAGAGGAAACCAGAGCACCCACACAGATACGAAGAGAACATGCAACCTACACATAACGAGGTCCTAGTCACCCAGCAGGTTCGAACCCAGAACCTTCTTGCTGTGAGACAACGTGCTGTCCTCATATTTTTATATTTATATATTTTTTAAAAAGTGCAATATTTTTTCCAGATATTTTGATACGTCTACAAAAATCAATTGTTCAAAAGTTCAGCACTGAAATGTTCCCGTCAGCATACTGGATATCTGTATTGCAGGTGTGATTTCCATGAAAAAAACCCACACAATTTCAACACATTTCCCAGTTCTGAGAAAAGAACTGAAAACCTGTTTCCACAAAACTTATTATTCAAAGCCTGGGAGGGACTTACACCAACAACTGCCCCAACAGCTTTCTGTTCTCTTCTCATTGTACGTTTACATACACGCTGAAATTCTTGTCTGTAATAATTACATACGGGTCATTCTAGAAATCGGGGTACATTTCACATCTCCAAGATAAACCCTTTATTAGTTTCCACAAAAGAAATCTTTATTGAATCAGTTTTTGAACAATAATGAAAATTATGACAAAAATTTTCACCCATGTACATTTTGGACCCAATTTATCCACAAAACATTAACTAAACGACTCCCACCCCTCCCCTCACATTACTGACTGGTCTTCAACTCCTGATTCATCCATTCAACTCGAATAAACAGGAAGTGATTCAGTCTAACAGTGTTTTTTGGTGTTTTTTTTTTTTTTTTTTGGGGGGGGGGGGGGTATTCTATTAACTGCTACAAAATCGATTGCACAGAAAATCTATTTTCTGTTTTATGTGAAACTTCAGGAATAATTTTTTTTTATCCATCCCGATATTCTTGTCAACTCTGTTATAAAACCACATAAAATCCTCAAAGACTTAATAATACACCGTGACACCTGCACCGAGTGATGTTGCGTCCTCTGGCGGGAAACTTCAGAAAGGCAGTGAGGCATGTTCTGTTTCTTCTCTCATTAATTCGAACAAAATGTTGAGGCCTTTACACCAACAGCAGATCAATTATTCATCAAATCTGTTAGTGATATCGGAGTGAATCTCATTAAAATCCATAAAATTCTGTTTTTGTACATGCCATGTGGTAGCTAGTTTGAGGTCAGCGTGTGGAATTAAGACACAATGGTGGAAGATGTCGACTCTGTTATCGTCAATTCTGTTAACAGACTGCCCAGTTTAATGATAACCGTTGGCAATGACCAACAGAGTCAACACTTGAAATGTGGTGATGAGAGATTGAAACTGGAAGAGCTAGACTATTCCTTTAACAAGGAAAAGGAACAGAAATTAACCAACCAGCCATCCATCCATCCATCCATCATCTGGAACTGCTTATCCTGTGAGGGTCACAGGCAAGCTGGAGCCCATCCCAGCTGACTTCAGGCGAGAGCTGAGGTACACACCCTGGGCTAACACAGAGAAAAGAGTCGCACACATTCACAAGTCATTTAGAGTAGCCAGTTGACCTAATCCATCAGTCTTTGGGCTGTGGGAGGACCCGGAGGAACAAGGAAAGGCCCCAGTCGTGAAAGGCCTTGAGGTTCGAACCCAGAAGCTTCTTGCTGTGAGGCAGCAGTGCTGACCGCTGCACCATCATGCCACCCGAAATGAAACATTTAGTATGAAAACATCAGATGTTTATTACTCCCAGCAGCACTGACGTCAGATCATACCCAGTCCAAGAAACTCTCCAAAAAGTGGTTTTGTAATACAATTTATGACAAAGCTCAAAGTAGACTAATATAATCACACCCACTTTCTCCTTCTCTCCCCATTTCAAGCTTTGCACTTTTGTCTTTTTCAGCCACATAAACTTGACTCCAACCTCTCTCTCGCTCTTCTCTGCCTTTCCTCCTTCCTCAGATCATTTCCCCAGCCCCCTTCTGATGGGCTTGCGTTCTTTACTGAAACGTGCACCCCGTCCTCAGCTCCTTTTTGAAACGCCGCCAGCTTCTTTTGCCTCGGGTCATTCCCTTGCTTAACTGCGCAGTCACCTCGTTAGGCTTATTAGTGTTGTCTCTCATATCCATGTTGCTCTTGTCCTCCTTTTCTTTCACTCCAGCTGGCTCGCTCATATTTCAGCACACTTATGTTGAAACATAACTCCCTCTTCTCCAGCTCTTCCTCAATGCTCTTTTATCTTGTGCTTCTGCTTACTCCATATTAGTAAGAGTCTATCTCTCTCTCTAGGTTGTTGTTCATCTCCTGCGGTTTTCCTGACAAGAGTTTTGGGGGGTTTTGATGCCAAGGCTGGCAGCACTGCAGAAAAACAGGTATTATTTTTGCTGCAAAACAGAATGACTCGCATACCTCATCCAATTGGAAGTGCTGCGAATAACAAGTCCAAGTGCAAATAAACGTGGAAATAAAGCTCACACACATGCACACAAATACACAAGAGGAGTTAAAACCTTGGGGAAAATATTCAGCAAGTTGCCCTGAAGCGAGATACCACTGCTTAGAAGAAATCTGCATGTGAATATTTTGGCATTACATAACCCCTTTTTTTTGTAGCAATGCACAAATGTTACGCAAATAACCACAGCAGATGTGAAGGTTCGGGCATAGGAGGCAGCGATCGTTTTCGTTTCCCCACTATGACTCATGCACCAACGCTAGAATTAATGTGTTATTGATTCAGATGAATTTGAAAATGACACAGAGTGTGTGAAATGTTCTCTGACACACCATCAGGAGCGCTCTGATTTCCCAAGACTCCATGCTGTGATGTTTGGGAATGAGAAAGCTCTGATGAAACTCTTCTCCTTCTTCCATTCTGGCTTGCCCGTACATCCCCGGGCCCTGCAGAGAGATGCTCAGGTGCTCTGGTTGGTGGGTTGCAGTGGAAAAATTGGAAAGGCGCAGTAGGTGAGATTAAATTAGCTGTGTGTATAGGGATTACAGCCAGCTAGCACGCTGATCTTCTCCCACGCTCTCCTAATCCAGCTGTAATGAATATATTGCTCAGGGCTCCGGGTACCACATTTATACACACACACCTCCCCAATGCGTATAGTATAATCACCGGTCAATCCCAGAATAAAGCGCACAGACTCATATCTTCATGTTTGAACAGTGTTCTACTCCGGCCACAGCAAGCTTAACATAGGAACCCCAAACATCTTTTCCACTCTAATTTGGATCAATGAATCAAATCTTACACAGAAATAAAATCGGAATTCTCGTAGACAGTTAGGCTTAGTTTATCCATTTTCATCATGTTGACATTCTGTCCATCTGTCCTCCTACATTTCCAGTTAAGCCACCCACTTATACGCATTTTTATCACGAGCCAAGATATTCATCCACCACAGGAACGCGTTACACACACACGAATCACTATTCCAGTTTGCCAGTGGGCAATGTACTAGCTCCTTGGCATGAATAGAAGGACGTGAAAATGTCTCACAAAACACACAATACGAAAAGAAAAAAAAAAAAAAAAACCCCAACCACCTCAGATGTAAACATCACAAAGTACATTTTCAAAAGATAGGAAATTTTAATCTCCACCAAGTTTGCTGGAGGAGGTTATGCTTTCATTTCGGTTTTTTACCCCCCCCGTCTGTTCCCAACGTAACTCAAAAAATTTCATCAAATACGGATTTTGATGAAATTTGGTATACAGCTTTAGTATTATCTTAAGTGATTTGATTTTGATGTTGGTAATACATTGCTTGGCAGAGGTATACACTCTACCGAGTGCATTTCTAGTGTAGATCTAGTTTAGACAGAAGGGAACCATCGGGCCTTCTAAGTCTTCAGAGAAGACCCAAACATATCAGCATTTCAAAAGTTATTCTTTCATAATTATTCCCTTCTAATTCGGCCTCATTTTCTATCAAATTTGCTTCAGAAATGAAAGGGTTACCGTCCTGAAAACATTAAACTCGAATTATCCAGTGAGATTGTTTTGTTTGTTGTCTCTAGGCTGAGAAGAGTTTAGAGCTGCTCACTCATTGGTTAGGACTTCATTGCCAGGACAGAAGGCCATGGCAGTGTATGTTTATGTAAGAAGTGACAGATGAATTAACCAATCAGATTTTGATTTATAGTGGGAGGGACCAAAAATTTATTGCCCTCGGCGTTCTCAAAAGCAGTGAAGTCACCATCCAGCAGGTGTAGCGTTCGTCAGTAGTGTTAGCAAATGCTAATAAAGCAGTCAAGCCAGTAGCACAGGCTAACAACTGAGAAACTAAGATTTCTGGCTCCGGACTCTTCTTCCACACTGCACACTCGCTACAGTATTTTTTACTCAGACTTAAGTATTCATTTCCCTCTGTAATTTACCAAGTTACTTTTAAAATCAACATCAACACACAACAGAGCGACCTGGCAGCCTGTCGCTAATCCCTTGCAAAATCCTTTGCCTTGTTGCTTTTTTGGTGTCTGGCTAAGGTTTGGCTGAGCTCAAATCCCAGCTCTAATAGTAACGGTTCACTACTGGGTTTAGGATTCTAGTGGAAGATAACTAACACTTCCTTCATGAACCACATTTATTGTTTGTAGTAAATAATGTCACACAATTGGGTGCTAATGTTAACCCCAAATTTCCCTTGGTGTGTTAGCCAAAAAAAAAAAATTAAGCATGTTTTCATGCAAGTTTTTATAAAATGAACCATACTCAGTCTGAGCCTGAAAGAGAACTAGCTGCAAATGGTCAAAAAGGGGGTCTGGTTCTTTTTCTGGACAATTTTCCATTGATGAGCTCTCAGATCAGTTGTTTACATGACAGTGTCTTAAGAACTCATCAACTGTGCATCAATGAATTATTGATAATGTCATTCAGAATGTATATAGTTTGTCTGTTGATGGAAAAAATACAGAGAGCAAAAACAGAGTTCAAGTGAAAATATAACTGCAAGTGGAGATGAACCAGAGCACCTCTGGTATACCAAATCTGGCATGAATCCAGCAAACCGCCTAGGAGGAGAACATCAAAATGCAACGCGTATCAAAACGCACAAAACCAAAAATAACTCACTTCCCATGTTGAGAATGGCTAACACAATGTACATTACAGTTTTGTTCATCTTGGGGGCTCCCCACACACACCTACCAAATTTGGCACTGATGGGTGATACCAGGCAAAAGTCTCAATGACATGTGGGGGCGCTATGGAGTCCCCTGGACACACCCAGGGCCAAGCCTCTGAGTAGTGGTGGCCAGGCCTGATGTGTGTACCAAATTTCATGAGTTTTTGCCCATGGGAACCACCTCAAAAATGGCCAAGTCTTGAAGAAAAAGAATAAAAATCCTTAGGAAAGCAATAGGACCCTGTACCTTGGTGTCCACTGGAAGGCGCTGCACCAGAGGTCACGCACCTCCGGTGCTTGGGCCCTAATGAAAGAATCTGAGGAGGACATTTGAAAGTACCCCTGGATTTTGGTCCTGCAGTGAGGACCATCTCGAAATTTGTTGCAGAAGCATCAAAACCAATTCATTCCTCATGCCAGAGGTAACTTAGGAGACTCATCTAAGTGTTTAATGTAGATAATATACAGTACAGCCCGTGCGCACGTGCACACCATACAGATGGAATAAACAGCAAGTCGCTTGTTCTTTCACCTCATAGAAAATCAAGTAGAGCACAAAAACCACAAACTCGCTCATGAATGATTCATTTGTGGGTCCTTTTTTCAGAGTCTGAGTCAATTTGCTGTGTCATAAAGAAAAAACGCACAAAAAAAAAGCCTGAGTCATTGTTCCAAAATCATTTCAAATGCTAACAGAGACCAACTGTGAAAAACATAGCAGCTTTGCCTGCTAGCTAGCAAAAAGTCTTGATTTCTGCAACAGGCTAAATATTAATGAATAAACATTGATTTTCTTCATTTCTCTCTTCACTAGTGTTGGGTTCTGATTCGTCCGTACCAAAGGAGGTTGAATTGACAAAGTAAGATCTAGAACTGTAGACCTCTGCCGCCTAAGAGATTCTGCCTCCCGGCTATCCGGGAGCAAACAAACAGTTACGGACACAGACACGGCTGCTCAGAGATGTTTCTCAGTTTACCGTAGGACAAACATGAGTAAATTACATTCAGGAGTGTGTTGTAGATGATGATGATGATGATTATTTAATTGATGAAGCCAAGTTATCCATGTATAACAAACGGATAATGATGCATTATGTCACTGGTTTGGATGACACTACTGTATGAAAGAAGAGAGAATTTATGTACATTACATCACCTATCAGGATCACAGTGTTATGAAAAGAAGAAAGGACATTACCGGTCAACATAACCTTCATTAAACAGAGAGCAGGATGTGCGAGTGAAAATAAATCAAGGATGTAACTAACCAAAACAAGTAGCAAATCAGGACTGTCTGTACCAGTTTCAAGAACAAGCGGCAATCAGATCAGCCTGTACCAGTTCAAGCACGTCAGAAATATTTTTCTATCAACTAGTGAGTCAATCAAGCATTTGAAAAAACACTGCAATACCCATTAGGACCTGTTCACAAAAGTCTTTGTAGCTAGGATAAAAGTTTTAGCCATACAGCAGCTCTGGTGCATCTCAGACACAGGTATTTTCATATAAAAATCAATCATAGTCGGGTTTTTTTTCTTCCTGTAACTATCAAATACAAGTAGCAAATGAGACCGTCGATAACTGCGTAGCTTACTCTGGTCCCGTCTAGTCCAGAAGGAACGCTCTAAAGTTGGCCACCATGCACAATAAACGTTGCGAGCTATATACAGAAGCGATATTCACCCCAGTAATACAGACCTATTTGCCAGAAAGACTCCAAAATGGCGAGGAATTGACTGAAGTATCGATTTTTGTTGAACTGCTCACTCATTAAGGCTTAATTAGTCCAGAACTTCATTAATAATTGTAATTAAGCAAATCTGGGTAGAAGTTGTTATATGCACCCTAGGTACCCCTACCTTCATGCCAGAAAGAATCAAAATCGGTGAAGAATTGAAGGAGAAGAAGCGATGTGTGTGGAAACTGCTCATTAGGGATTGATTAATTACTCCATATCTTCATTATTAATTGAAATTTTGCAAATTTGGATAAAAGCTATACGCACCCTAGGCAGACCTACCTTACTGCCAAAGAGAATAAAAATCAGTGAAGAATTGAGAGAAAAGTGATTTTCGTGAAACATGGACGACGCCAGATGACACACGATGGCATAAACTCATCGCCTGTTGGCCGGATGAGCTAATAAGGGATAAAACATAGAAAGGGAAGTTGTTATAGGAAAATAATTAGCGATGGGGTGGTATGATGCATTCTGAGGCATTTTCCTAGAACAGGATATCGTGAAGTGTTTTTGTCCGGGCAACAAGTTAGGTCCTGTTTTCATTGACATAACAGCTATGAAGCTGAAAAATCATTTCCTTACTTTCTCTTGAAGTTAAAAAAATATATATTTAAAAAAAAATCCAGCTTTTTGTGTTACCAAGAAACTATAACACACAAAGAAAGCCACTGATTATGGAGACTTTCCAATGGCGAGAAACTTAAAATTAGAGCTTTACTTCTGATTGTTACAAAGCACTAATAGTGGAGACTCCTTCCAGAAAATGTTAAGTAACTGTTTCCTCATACTAAACTTCACAATTAACGCCTGTGTGTTTTGTTACACATAATTTTTTATTTTTTTATTTAATTGTTATGTGGAGTGTCCGCCATACAGTGCTACCGTAAACAAAACAATAGCGTAACCAATAACAGCTTTAAGACCCGGTCCCACAATACCTATAACTCTAACTAAATGGGTCTCCTGCAGTTTATGTGATCGGTGCTCACAATAGACCAATAACGATCCCTATAGCCCAGGCCTGGGTTTATCCGTATCGCTGAGATTGCTTCTGGAGCCATTTTACCAGACCTGGACCTGATCCGATAACACATCTGACCAATCAGGTAATTGTTTCCATGTGACGTTCTCTGAGCGCGTGCTGTTTTTCCCCGTGCATCTTTGTTGCATCATGAAGTCACGGAATACGGATTCACGGAAAATAAAAAATAAATATATATTTTAAAAAATACAAAGCACGGATCTTATTCACAGAGATTTGATTATTTTCCATGAAATATCAATAGTAAATTAATAAAGTAAATCATATAAATACAGGCAAGATATTTTAATTATGAACTTCAGCAGGCCAAACATTTGTTTTAGACGACTTTATTTATTTATTTTTTTATCCATGATGCATTATCTGTATGAAACCGGTAACCAATCTGTAATATACTGAATCATCCATGACCAATCTGTAAATTATTAGCATCCGTGATGCGTCTGTATTAAAATCCATAACCACTTTTCTATCCTTTTTTTTTAATTATATTTCCGTAATCCGTGACCTATCCGTAAGTCCAAGCTGTACAGTACGACCCGGAATAATGTGCTACGACTTGGAAAAAAAACTTCCATGACTATTCCTAAGTTGCATGCGTTTATTTCCCTGAGTGGCAGCACCAAGCGATATTATAGTCAGGATTATAGTTGTGGCGTTTCTGCTCCAGACTGGAACCAAATTCAGGCAGAGGGACAGTCAGAGTTGGAATTATAGTCATCAGTGTTGTAGGACCGGGGCCCTTACAGTATTAGAAGAGACCTGAATTACAGATGGCACTACTATCTGAGCTGCTGTTACAGAAAATTATTCGACACCTTCTGATCAGATTTGAGAATCCGAAAGCACTGTGGTTAAAAATCATGTTTCAAAAACACTGCCCCTCCCTACTAGTGCATAACATGAGCCGTTCTGTTTATAGCTGGGGAAATTTCTCATCTATTTCAGAAAATAATAAGGACACACTGCTTCTCAATAGACCAGTCATCACATGACAATAGTCCAGTTCATCGCTGAGGATTCAGGCGAAGTTGAATCCAGCGTTTAGTCAGTAATGCTCCATTCAGAGGACAAGAGTGATGGAGAGAGATAGAAGACAAGGATGAGTCACTGCACCCTCAGTGAACAAAGACATCATTTCATTTCAGTCTGCGGAGGAAGGAAATGGGAGTCACGGAAATAAAATGGCACAGGAGATAGACGAGGATTTCTTGACTTGGCACTTAGTCTCGAAATCTCATCTTTCATTTGTTGCTTCTGGCAGTTTCCTTCTGGCACACACTTCCTTCTTACTATTCCAGCATCCGAGCACCTCGGTGCTAGAGATTGCAGAAGTAAGAATAAAAAGTGAGAACGCAGCAAAGAAGAAGTGTTCATCGGTCTGCGGAAGTCTTGGACCAGAGTTAGAGCAGCGTTTAGAAAACTGACTCATTTTGATTTGCAGCCAAATTGTTATTTTTGCTTTCAGTGAATTTGGACGCTGTGACGGATTCAAAATGAGCATCAACTAGATTAATTTCATTAGCATATTTGGCCAGGACATTTAAGACTTCCAGCGTTATGGAGGTCCTTGACGGATTGGTTTCATTTCCATGGCCTTCGTCTGTGCAGTTCATTCTCAGATAAGCCATTAGTTTGATTGAGATCGAATGCCAGATGAAAAGAAAATAAAAAATGCACTGAAAGCTCAACAGATGTGCACTACTTATCCTAATGCATGTGTATTAAGACTGGCATTTAGGACGAGGCTACAAATTCTTTCACCTTTGTTCTGAACTTCTCCCCTTGGTAAAGGCTTCCGGCAAGCTTTTAAGCCTGTATTCGCTTCCCGTCCATCTCTTTTTTTTTTTTTTTTTAAATTCCAAGAACACCGTCTGCAATACACATTTTTCACCTTTTAACCATCACTCCAATTTGTCTCAGACATCCTGTGCTTTTACTTCAGCACAATACCTTCTCCTCGTCCTCCTGTCCCGTTTAGTACCTGCAGGCCCATCTGCCCTGCCGCCATCATCTCACTCCCATCTGTACAGTGTAATTCACACCATTGCCACTACAAATGTGTTTGGCGAACGCTCTTAAGCCTCAATCTGAGCTGCAGTAGCAATCTCTTCTCACTGGGCATGGATAATTTAAGCAGGATGTTGGATAGATTTCTCTTTCCAGTATGCGTCTGTGTACTCGTGCATGCATGATAATGGTGGCCCTCTGGCAATAACAGGTGGCTGCTCTGGAGGCTTTTGTGCCACGCCACGTCTCCCTCGAATTCCTCTGGAACGGACAGATTGAGAGCAGATGCTCTCGCTTCACTCAAACTCCGTCTTCTGCCACTCCTGCATGCGATAGTGATCTAGCACAGGAGTGTCACAGTTGTTCTAGAAGACAGAGGAAAGATGCTAAACCTGGTTACGCTTCCACCCCCACCCACCCACCCACCCACCCTTTCCTACCCCTGCCACTGGTATCCATTTAAACCATTCGCTCATTTCAGACGACAGATTTAAGTGCGCATATATTACCAGCCCGAGGAGTGGCCTTGCTTGTCAAACGCGACCCCACCCTGCCTCGTTCGCCGTCTGTTTGGCTCACAGCTCAATTAAAGCCCAATGCTCAGAGGACGGATCATATTTTGCCTCACAACACGACCACGCTTTCATCCTGCAGGTACAGGGATGGCAAAATCCTTGAAAAAAAAGTGTAAAAACAGCCTTCGTGCAAGTTTCAAAGACCTCCAAAAGATATCCTTGGTCTGTAATAAGAGTTATTGATTATAGGATGATCTCCATGCATCATCATTATCAGACTTCAAGAGAAGCAACAGGATTTTTTTTCCCCACTCATGTACTTGAAATCTAAAGCTGTGAGCACAGAAATAAATGTGCTGCGTCCATATCATATCCCACTTTACAGCGTGGATTATTAGCAACATGAGCAGTCTGTAAAGACCCACCCTGGATCTTGGATGCTGGAGCTGTGCCAGGTGAGTGGTACGCGTTAAAAACACTGCTGGAAACATGGAAAGGAAATGAATGCAGACCCACGTCAATGCATCTCTCTCTGGCTCGGATGTATACAATATTTATATAAAAAGACCTGCATAGATGTATGTAGCTTATATAAAACTGCAGTTAGTTTTGCTTTAGTGCACACACCCTGGACCTGCACAGCGGCTGCGGCAGACAGGAGCTCCAGCGACTCCAGACCAATAGCCAGGACGCCATATGAGCACGGAGCAATCATTATCGATGGTTAACACAATTAGCAAGAGTGGGAGGGAGGGAGGGAGGGAGGGATGGTGAACGAACAGACCGACAAAGAAGAAGTGGCCCAAAACATTATCATCAAGTTACAGGAAAACTAAACTGTGATGAAACTACAGTAAGGAATATCAGATATATTAAATTTAAAAAAAAAAAGTGTTCAAAACACTCGATTGCATGATGTTATTAACGATCGAGCTGTCGCCTCAGTGGTCAGTTTTATTTGATTTAATGATGAGAAATAAAATAAGCGTTACCGATTTGTGAGGATCAGAGTTGTATCGCTTCAAAATTGTTGACACGCAGGCTATAAAATGACCAACACTGTTGCACGCACATATATTACACCAGATCCATATTCATTCATCAAAATCCCCCCCCCCCCGTTTTCCTACATTAACTCAAAGAAATCGGCACAAGTTCACTGTTCTTTCAGTGAAAACCCATGAGTTAGTTTGAACACCGTGGGAAGACTTATTCACATGACATGCAAATTCTTCATTGGGTATTTGCCTTGAAAAACTAAACTCCGCCTTCTTTACTACAAACAAGCGTCTGCATTTAAAGCTAATAAGTCGTTTTAAGTACGAGTTAGTACCGCCTCGATGAACGACATACTCCAGCCTTTATTTTCAAACCCACAATTCTATCCCTCTTAACAGCTTTGAGTAAAAAAACACTCCTCTTACCTTGACGTACGTCCTTTCCTTATTTGATTTGATATTTTTTCTCTCCTTCTTGAGGTGCTTCTTCCTCTCTAGCAGTTGATGGTGGCCTGTGTGAGCTGATGCTGCAGTGCGAGAAGAAGAAAAAAAAAAAAAAATCTCTCACACACACACACACACGTACGTACATGCACGCCCTCTCAGACTTGCTCGTTCTCTCCCTCCCTGCGTCTGATTCGCTGCTGGCTGGAGGTGACATCACCCTTTCTCTCCATCTCCCTGCCTCTCCCTACCGCCCTCCTTCTCCTCTCTGCTTTTGGACCATTCCTTTATTGTCTCCACTCTATCTTCATTGCCCTGCTCAATACTGGTCTGATCAGGTTGATGAAGAGGAAATCCAATCAAGCGGAGAAATGATGGCTTTGCAGCAGAAAAGCCTGAGCGCCATAAAGAGATGGGATCTGCTAATTAGCGCATACATTATGCCAGAGCTGCACTGGAAAGGTTTAAATGTGCATCACTATCTCTTGTTGGTAGTGGAAAGGAGGACGATGAATTAGGCCTGGTGAGTGGAGAGAGGAGGAGGAGAAGAAAGAGAGAGGCAAGAAACATTTTGACCCATGTAAGAAATAATCAGCTAATTTGGGGAAGAACTCAAAATGAAATATTTTGGCGCCTAGGAATTGGTCAGATGATTAATGTTCAAGTGGAGTGGAATAAATCAATGTGAGGGGAGAAGAAAAAAAAAAAAAAACCCTTTCAGGCTATTTTATCATTTCACACAAGGCCTTCTTGCTGGAAACGCGTACACAAGACATGCAAACGTCCTTGATGATCAGATCTAGAGACCGAGCAGAGGCAGCTGAGGTCTATACTAAAGGTCATGCTGCACGTCCGCGAATCACCATTTACAGAGATGATCTCTTTGCATCATCTCTCGCGATCTCTGTTCAACCCTAAAGTCCATCGCTACCTCAAGGGGTTGAGTCAGGCCAGAGCACCTGCTGCATGCACAAACAGGCCATGACTGGAATCAGAAACCAACCCCAGCTTTGCGTTTGCCCAGTACGAGCTTAGGTAATGCTTTTGTGCTGCTCGACTCACATGCTGCACCTCGAGCCCTGTGAAGTGAAGTGGAACAACAAAAGCCTATGCAAATCGCAGCGGATTTGAATAAACCATTTGCGAAGGTAACCATAGCTAACCTCAGACGATCAAAACCAAATAGTTCTATGGCGAAGATGAAAAGCTTGCAAAACGGCTTTTATTTAACATCACTTCGGTTTTGGAAGAGAGACAAAAGGAAGCAGATCAATAGTGCAAACGTGCAGAGAAAAACAACACTTAAAACCAAGTACTGTCCCATTTATAATCAAATGGACTGTATTGCGTTTGAGTCCTTCAGCAAAGCAGCCATTTTTTTTTTTTTACTTCCTTATTCATAAGAATCACAATGGTTTCCTGGCAAAATTATAATGCTGATGGCCAGCGAGTTCTGCCAAATACGAGTACAATACACAGAGTTCTTGAAAAGAAAATTCTGTGCTTCAGACAGGACACACAGCTGAGCCAGAGAGCGAAATTGCATTCTAACGGACAGCTTTTGCTTCATTCTACAGCAGTTATCAGCATTCAAAGAGCACTTATATTTCCGATAGCTCTGGGACATTTCAACGCTCATCTGTGTTTGCCATGTAAAATTCCACTTTCTACTTCAAAACTGTTACCTACAGGTGGCACAGTGGTGTAAGGCACTGTTGACTCACAACAAGAAGGTTCTGGGTTCAAGCCCAGTGGCCAACAGGGGCCTTTCTGTGTGGAGTTTGCATGTTCTCCGGATACAGGATATTTCGTCCAAAGCCTTTTTCATACGCACTATTGTTTCAAGGTACAGTGGGGCAAAAAAGTATTTAGTCAGCCACCAATTGTGCAAGTTCTCCCACTTAAAAAGATGAGAGAGGCCT
>JAPFFA010000005.1:52043290-52054262 GCA_026153275.1 Sciades herzbergii | reverse complement strand
CCGTGGAGTAGCAACTGACCCAGACAAGATCCAGACTGTCCTGCAGTGGAAGTGCCCTCTTACCCTAACTGAATTGCGTTCATTCTTGGGCTTTGCCTCATATTATCGCCGGTTTGTGGCTGGATTTGCAAAGTATGTAGGTCCCTTACACAAGCTGGTCTCAGAACTGCAAGGGGGAGGAAAGAAGGGTGGTAGATCTAATGCCAAGCTGGGAGACCACTGGGATGACAAGTGTGAGCAGGCATTCCAGACTTTGAAGCAGGAACTTGTCACTGCCCCAGTACTCCAATACGCAGATTTTTCACTGCCATTCATTCTTGAAATTGACGCCAGTCACCAAGGCTTGGGTGCTGTTCTGTTTCAGGAAGTAGGTGGAGAAAAATGACCCATCACATTTGCCAGTAGAACTCTACAGCCATTTGAGAAGAACATGTCGAATTATAGCTTGATGAAGCTCGAGTTTGTGGCATTAAAGTGGGCTGTGACAGAACGCTTCAGGGAGTATTTGCTCGGGGCTAAATTCATTGTGCACATGGACAACAATCCATTAAGCCATTTGCAGACAGCAAAGCTGACCGCCGTGGAAAAAAGGTGGGCCTCTCAGCTAGCCGTCTTTGACTTCGAGCTAAAATACTGCCCTGGCACCACAAACCGGAATGCCGATGCCTTATCATGTCAGCATGATCCCTCCTGTCTGCCTATGACAGCCATGACATCAGGCATCACTGTTCCACCAGAGCTGCAAAGGGGGAGGTATGTAGAGATGTTGGGAGCCAGTGTAGTCATCGCCACATTAGATGCAGCCCCCATCCGGCTGCCAGCTGACCTACGGTTACTCCAGGCCAAAGACTCCACGATTGCAGCCTTCTTGAGTTACTGGAGGAGAGGCCGCCCACCAAACAGGCAAGAGAGGGCTCAAGAGACCGAAACGGTATTGGAGCTGGCTCAGCAGTGGCGGCGAGTCTGAGAGAAAGATGGGATCTTGTATTGCGAAATCCAACTACCTCCTACACGGGACAAGATACTACAGTTGCTACTAACAACAGCCTTGCATAAGGAAGTGTTAACTAGCTTGCATGACAACCATGGCCATTAAGGCATAGAAAGAACAACCGAATTGATCTGACAGAAATGTTACTGGCCCAAAATGCATCAAGATATCGAGCATTGGTGTAAGCAATGTGAGAGGTGCACACTGGCCAAGGGTGTAGTGCCTACCTCTCGCACATACGCTGGCCATCTGCTGGCGGCCAGACCCCTGGAGATCATCGCCATTGACTTTACAGTCATGGAAAAAGCTGCTGACAACCATGAGAATGTTTTTATAGTAACTGATATCTTTTCTAAATTCACCCAAGCCTGTCCAACAGCTAATCAGCGAGCAGAGACCGTGGCCAAGGTCCTTACGGAAAGGTGGTTTTACTCATATGGAGTACCAAAGCGGATCCACTCAGATCAAGGCCACGCCTTTGAGGGAGACTACTCAAGCACCTGTACAAGTTGTATGGAATAGACAAGAGCCGTACCACCACGTACCACCCGGAAGGTAACGGGCAATGTGAATGTTTTAATTGTATCCTTCACAATCTTCTACGCACCTTGCCCCCAGAGAAAAAGAAAAGGTGGCCCCAAGCATTGCCCCACTTGCTGTTTGCCTACAACACATCAGTCCACCAGTCCACAGGCCACTCTCCATATGAGCTTATGTTTGCACGAAAGCCCCAACTCCCAGTGGATTTCTTACTGGGGTTGGCAGCAGAAGATCCAGGTAGTACATCTCCAGCTGACTGGGTCACTATCCATAAAGAACATCTCACTGCAGTGTATGCCGATGCCAAGACTCACCTGGAGGCTGCGGCAGCCAGCAGAGAACTTCACGTGGTGCTCCCACCCCAACTTCCATCGCAGATGAGGGTATGTCGGAGAAGCCACCCACTTGGCCGACACAAAATTCAAGACCTGTGGGACCCGAGAGTATATAGAGTGGTGAAATGCTGGGACGAGAAGGGCCAGGTGTACCACATCACACCCAAAGATGGTCTGGGTCCCGACATAAATGTCCATCGGTCAGAGTTAAAGGCTTTTCTGGGCCAGGAGCAGGCGCCAGGCGAAGCCCCTGCGGACATCTCGCTGCCAAGAACATTAGAGGAAAAGGGGGTACCAGAATGTAATGAAGAGGATGAAGGTGATGGATGGTTCCAAGTGGTACCTCATGAGCAAATAACACAGACCCCATGCGAAGATGGACAGGAGACCAATGTGGAAACCGCCAGCCTCGGACCACTAGATGGACGTGAGGATGACCAGGCAAGGCCAGTGAGTACTATAAGTTTTCCACCAGTGATTGAGTCCAGTCAAACACCTACAGTCCCAGAGGGAGAGGACAGAGTAGGACGTCCCAGACGAGCTCGAGCTGGCCAACACTCTAACCCCTTCCAGCTACCACAGTCGGCATCCCAACACCTGGAGGGCCAACAGAATGCCATCCTCTTAGTTACCCCCACCCCTAATTGTCATTTTAGGCCATGGTGCTAGAAAGCCACAGGCACCGGGACGGTTGCCTTTCAAAGTGGGGGGAATATGTGATGGGTGGGAGTGGGAGAAGTCTTCAAGCCATGTAATTAGTCACATCTAATCAGGAACACGGGTAGAAACAGAGTTTAGCGAGTCACCTGATGTTCAATTGTCTCACATGAGGAGGAAATGCAGGTAGATTAGTTTAGCCTGTAATATGGGCCCACTCTTTGTCTGAAATCTAACAGCGCAGCAGTGGTGAGAGCACTGTTGGCGTGCAGCATTTGCCGGCGGTGATATAACGTAGAGCGGGTAAGGGAAATATCTTTTAACACAGTTTATGCTATGTTAATCAACATAGAATGCAAGCTTACTTGTTTATCTACCTCACAGTATTTAAGTTAGTCCAGCTGTTTTCCTGGCTTGTGATAGCAATCCCTAGTAACAACACAGCATCAAAGGTATCAAAACGTGTCCATTGCTGCTCGTAATGCTTAGTGGAGCTCATTTGTTAATCACGAGCATTTTAACTTGTAGTTCTCTGACCCATGCGACGTTTAAGTGAAAAAGGATAGGCTACTGGTATGTGTAGTGGGGATTGTAAGAAGGCAAATTTGATGTCTTAATAAAGTTTAACTATATGAACAGGAATGGGGAAATGTATGAATGTAACGGTAGTATGAATGCCACGGTAGTGAAGATGTAATTGTTGTTTTGTAGTTAATCGTGCCAAAGACTGTTCCTGCATGTATGGTATGACGCCAGCATAACAGTAACAGGTAGTCTAATGTTTACATGGGTTTTATGTATATTAACATGTCTAAATGTATTCTGTGAATGTTGTCTTGATGAACAGGTGATTAATTGAGATCTTTTGTTAATTGCAGGAGCCTATTGTAGTCACTGTTTTTCCCATTGTAAAGTTTATTTTAAAAGCTAATGTGGGCCTGTTTAATGCCCTTTAGGGTAGTCTAATCGCCATCAGCATAAGGCCCACTGTGAAATGCCTTGTTATAGTGTGTTGTAAGCGTGTGTAAAAACACCGCCACTTATGTTTAGTTTGTTTATTTTTTTATTCGTATATTTATTCGTGAGGTTTATTCCCTTTTCCCACTTTTGTCAGCCGGGGTGGGGAAGCACAAGGGGTTGTGAGGGCTTATTCCTAGCTTATGCCATTCGGGCTTGGCGAGTGTGTTGGTCATACAAGCTTGTGTGGTGTGGTGCTATGAAGTTTTATGTGAGTGTAGTGGATTTAAACTGACTATAGCACTGAAGTGATATACAGTAGTATACTTGTTGTTTGAGTGTGGTGCATAGTTACCTTAGTCATAGTGCTTACTGGTGTAGTACATTTGCTGCTTGAGTGTGGTGTAGTGCTGAGCTGAATATAGTAGTTTAGCAGTGTAGTGTATGATCTTGCTGCGCCCCTGTGGGCTTTCTTCTCCGGCTGGCTTCTTTTGTCTTTTCCCCTCGCCCCTTATAGCCTATTGTGTGTGCCCTTGTTAGGGGTGATTCTTTTTGTTTTGGATTTGTGTATTTGAATGATTTGTTTGTTTTGTTTGTTGTTTTTTTTATATAAGGCAATTCATATTAATAGTGGGGCTTTGACCCATTGTAGTGTTTTTGATAACATCTTGTGGCTCATTGCTTAACAAAAAAAAAAAGATATCAATCATTAAAGTGTTTTATTTTTGTACGCAGCCTCTTGTTTTATTCATTCAGTTGAATAGCCATAGTGGGGGAATAGTGAGTCTTTGTACTCATGGGTTCAATTGATTTTGACCTAGGACAAACGTAAGGTTGTTCAGGTTACACCATTTCCAAAGAAATATAGGGTTTCCATGATTTGCAAATCATCACATTCTGTTTTTATTTACAGTTTACACAGCGTCCAAACTTTTTTTGGAATTGGGGTTGTATAATAATTATTTCTTACCACAGGATACATTGTGAGGTTGCAACCCTTTTGTATCTATTTATACACAGAATAAATCCGCTCTAACTTTGGTACGTTCTGTTAAATTTATTGGTTGGGCTAACAAGCTGTAGCTCTACTTTGACACATTAAAAGGGTAAGCAAAGGTAACATACTGTCAGATTTATTGATGAAGCTTGCTAAGTGCATGTCAGGTTCAGCTATGTTCTTCTTTGTACTTTCCTCAGGATCTCACCAAAGCACTGGGTGCTGGTCTCCTGCCCAGTCCTCTGGCTGTAGCTGCAGCGATGGCAGCTGCCGCCTCGTCTAATCCGCTAGCTCTCCGAGCCGCAGCTCCCGCCCCACACCCTCATCCTCATCTCTTACAAGCCCCGCCCCTTAGCCATGCTATTCTGAGACCGGCCCCAGGGCCAATCCGCACCTCACACGGGCCCATTCTTTTCTCACCCTACTGACAGACCCTCGTCCACTTCAGCCAGCCAGGAGCAGCAACTCCAAAAGCACACTGTGAAGTAATCAAGTAGAAAAATAAATAGTAAGCCACACAGCAATGACTAGAATTAACTCATCCACCAACTGCTCAATTCTAAAAAGGAAAAACAGTTGGAACAAAAGGAAATGGAGGACAACAAAGGGAAAAGATCTGACAAGAGTTTTATTCTTTTTGTCCCTTGCCCTACCCTCCTCTTTTCTTTGGCGTGACTGAGTGAGTGATTGGCAATGAATGGAAAGACAGTATATAGTAATTACTTCAGCTCAGCATTTATCTTTCCCTTCTTGTCTCACACACACACACACACACACACACACACACACACACACACACACACACACACACAGAGTGAGACAGAAATAGTCACATAGGACCTGGATGGAAGCAACAAACTGCTGGTGAGTTGTGTAACATGTAACATACCCAAACACACACACACACACACACACACACAAAGACTACTACTGCTAACTGTTTCCATATATACTGTGTACCACAGTAGTTTCTCCCAGTCACGTTCAATGAGTCCTCTGCCCTATTCACCTTGGGGGACAAAAGCAAAATAATCCTGTTCTCTCAGTAGGATATCTGCTTCGACTGATCTCCTCTTTAACCAATCCATGTCCAATGAAGTTCTGCCCTCTAAGACACTGCTAGCATCTTTCCAGTGTGGAGACGCTGCTCTGAATAATCTACTTAGATCACCTTGGAAGAACTTCGGTATTCAACAAGTGAGAATACAACCAGAGGGGATGTTTTGTGTGTGTGTGTGTGTGTGTGTGTGAGAGAGAGAGAGAGACTAGAAGGCAATCTGGTTTCATGGCAGTGTGGGGAAACATACTCACAACACTAAGTGGTACTGCAGTTTGGATTCAGAATGAACACTAACATCAAAACACTTCTTGAGGGAAAAATCCACCACCTTTCATCTTCTCTTCAGAAGTGAGAGAGCTGATGATCTCCTTTTTAATGGAAATCAACCCTCGGTTCCTAAAGGAAGACCAGTAGACATTTATTTATTCTTGTGTAGTGTAGCATAGTCCAAAACTTCCAAGTTGGTTGATATTGATAGTATCACATCAACAAAAAAAAAAAAAATGTTATAGAGAAGATGGTATAGCTCAAAGTAATGTGATGATGGTTTTAGATGGATGGTGGGGTTCTTAGAGAGAAAGACAATATAACAGGGGTGTCCAAACTGCATCCTTCCTCTGGATTATTGTCAAAATGATCCGATTATGGTTTAACTAAATTGGCTGATTAAACAACTTTTGAAGGTGACATTCTTGCTTTGGCCACTGGGTGTCACTACTGTGTAAAATTGAATCTAAAGATTTTAATCATCTCCTCTCTGCCTTAACATTACTAAGGTTTCAGGTAAACATAGTGTCACCAAAGAAACAAAGTAAATGAAGGTATGCTGGCGAAATAACTACTGAATCTGCAGCAGTGTTGTAGTCGAGTCACTAAACCTTGAGTCCGAGTCCAGTCTCGAGTCCCCAGTGTTTAAGTCTGAGTCAAGTCCAAGTCATGAAAGAAAATTTTGAATCGAGTCCAAGTTGAGTCCACTACTGATCTGAGTCAATTCCACTACTGATCCGATTTGAGTCTGACACAGGCCCCACCCACTATCAACAGGGCAAATAACATGAGAGGGTTAACACTAGCTAGTTCATTGCTCAGCAAGCCCCGCTATCAACAGAGCAATGAACATAGCATGTCACTTCCTTCTCTGGGTGGAGTCTTGCCAAATGACGACTGTTCGAGGTTGTCCCCATCGTCTCCTCGATAGTTCTTCTACATATGGAACGCATAGCAGTGCATTTTTTTCCACTGCACAAGAAGTCTGTATAAGCAAAGCGAACAATCCTACGGGCATTCTCTCCAGGTATTTTAGCGCCATTAATGTTAGTTTGTTCCCAAACATGACGTATGAACAGGTGAATGTGCATTCTTTTGGAGGAAATTAGTATAAAAATTAATGCAGATGTAAATATAAATATCTTATGCCAGATTATTATGGCTTGTTACAAAAAATAAAGGAAAAATCCAAGTCCTCGTCTCCAATTTACGAGTCCGTATGCAGTTAATCATCAGTGCTCAAGTCCAAGTCAAGTCACGAGTCCTGGACTCGAGTACTACAAGCCTGCCTGTTTCTAACGCTGAATATTTTGGGCTAGGTTCAAGTTTTGTGTGAATTCTAAGAGGTAGGGGGGCTGGAAACTTCGCTGAAACCTGGCAAACCTGATCAATCATATTAGCTCTACTGTGCTCATCTCGCCCACAGGAAACACACCTGCTGTATCAAACACAGCTGATACTGTGATAGCCTATCAACTTGATTTAGTTTGAAGCTGTGTCATGATTAATGTTGTCCTGCCCTGCCAAAATCTCTGGTCATGAGCCGCTGCTGTACTGAGTTCAGAGGAGATTGTGTCTTCAACTTCCCAGAAATCAGCTCCTATGAAGGAATATAATGAGTAAATGAAACTGCTTCATTTTCACATCAAATGGTGCATAAATATTAATCTCCCCCATTAAGGTGATCACTTAAATTAAGAGGGAACCTTAAAGTTCAGGTCTGTAATTGTGTATTATTCTATCCACATTCACTGGATATAAGCAATCACCCACTCTGATTGGCTACTCTACTAGCAGGCTATCAGCTCATATACCGTGTTAGTTGGTTATGGCTGGGTTAGGTGATCACTTAAATTAAGAGGGAACCTTAAAGTTCAGGTCTGTAATTGTGTATTATTCTATCCACATTCACTGGATATAAGCAATCACCCACTCTGATTGGCTACTCTACTAGCAGGCTATCAGCTCATATACCGTGTTAGTTGGTTATGGCTGGGTTCTTGCCCGAACTGATAATCACGTCATCAGTTTTTCTCTGGCTAATCAGACACAAGGTACACCACCACTCTTGCCAGAGCAGTTGAGGGTTAGGCACCTTGCTCAAGGGCACTTGAGCCAGTTCTGCTGGTTCAGGGAATCAAACCAGCAATCTTTTGGTCCTAAAGCTGTTTCTCTAACCATTTGACCATGGCTTCCCCATAGTCCATATACCGTGTCTAGAGAAAAGCAAAATGGTGGCGTGCATCAAGTCAGATATATCACTTTGTTATCAAGTATTTAAAAGAAACTGAAATAGTTAAAAAAATATAGGTTTCGTTTAGTTTTGTTTTTTTCCCTATTATCTTCTGTTCCACACTCCAGCCCAGTCGGTGGCAGTAATGCACCTTTAAGTTGGTTTGCCAACCGCCAAAAAAACCCTAAAGAAGAAGAAGAAAATGGCAGCGTGTTTTGCTGAACCAACAGAGGATGAAATAAAAACTCTACTTGAAAACAAACCTCCAAAAATTACAAAAAAAAAAAGTACAACAAATATGGAATAAAAGTATTTCATGGTAAGAACATATTTTTTTTCAAGAATTATTATTATAGCATTTTTTACAAATTGCTACTGTCATTTCGCCGGTTTGTTTAAATTCTAAGCGGAAATGATTTTGTTGGACGTTTTGTACAAAGTTTTTATTTATCGAATTTGCAAAAAATGACAATAAAAATGCCCTGTTTCTCCAAATCCAGTGAATGTGGATATAATAAAACAGTTATTTCACTCAGTCTCATTGTCGTACATGGCTTATAGACAACTCGCCTCATCGGCTATCAGCACATGTACGACTCGATTTCATGAAATAACTGTTAAATATTGCATATGCAATAGTGCATATCATTTTCCCTATCCTGCTCCCAAAAAAAAAAAATGTTTGGGCACCCCTGCAATATAAGCAAAGGTTTGAACTCACACAGTCTCCTGTGTCCATTCTCTCTCTCTCTGTCTCTCTCTCTCTCTCATATACACAAGTTATGCAACCTCAACAGAAAGGCCAGCAATATGAACCCTGATCTTTCTCTACCATTTCCTCCTAAATCCCAGCTAAAATCAATTCTGAACTCTATCACCTGTCCTTGTGAGGGGTGGAGGAATGGACAACATTTTTAAGAGGAGAGAAAAGGGCAGGGAAATGGAAAATAAATAAATATATATATATATGAAACGAATAATAACTCAACAGGAAGAAGCCACAGGATCACAGCGACATCACATGGGGATGAGACTGTTCTCCTGTTCTTTGGTCTGAACTTCCTGTCTTGAATCTAAAGCCATGCAATGCATACAATTTCTATTCTTTTACTATGGTTGATTTAATGTTATTGTTTTGTCATTGTGGGTTTTTTGTTTTGTTTCATTTTCATAAAACACTGTTTTGCTGATTACATAATTAGTGATGTGAAGACTGTGGTGGGGGGAAAATACTCCAAAAATATTTTTTTAGAGAACCATGAGATGAAATTCAGTGTGGGCGTGGCCTTGTCACTGTATGCGGGGGAAAAAGAAATACTCTTTTAGAAAGCAAGACCAATCATAACATTGGAGGGATTGTTTTTCCAATGTAAGGTACTGATGGACACACCGAAAGCCCTTCCGTTGACGTGACGCGCTAAAATGTCTTACTGTTTGGATGTTTGCAATGCAATAAGCAATCAAATTATGGGACTTGCTTGAGATGAACGTAAACCAAATGTACAGGGTTCTGTAAACTGATTTGTGTGTGCCTACTGATGGGAATCTGTGTTCGTCCACAGCGATGTTTCCCTTCTCAGTGCAACAGGAAGGGCTGTGATAGACTCTCACTCGCCCTTCACATAAACAAGGGCCTTATGAATTTTTGATTGAGGCACAAGATACAGGCAATCTGAGTGAAAACAATATATAGTCTGCCATACTGTTTGCATAGCATATGTAGCTAAGTTTCAAGATGTCCTCATTGCATTTTGTGCTCGTGGTCCGCAGGTTTAGTTAGTACAGTATCATTATCACGATAATGCCATTACCGAAATGCTAACACACGTTAGCATCCACCATTGTGCTATGATTAAAGTGACCTCTATTTGGAGATGTATTTTATTTTTCTCATTAGATAGTGAGGCACTAGCAAGGGTGCTATAGTTCTTGTCAGTGTGTATCTCCTAGCATTGTGTGTCTATCAGACGGAAATCAATCAAGCTGGACTGAGCGACTTGTATCAGACCGCAGCTGGCCGTGGTGTTGTGCTCACTGATCTGCAGTCAGCGCCACTCACACAAGCTTCAGCAATGCCATGTCAGGCTGCAGACTCCAAGGAGGAACAGCGATTCACTTCCCAGCACAATCCATAAGCATGATACGGACACACGTAGCTCCATCTGTAAAGAATACATCCATCCTGTAGTCATCCCCAGAAGGAGCATTGTCAGTGTACATAAATGTTTGGAGTCCTTTGGTAGATTCATCCAATCTTTCAGGGCGGGTGTAATGTTAGTGATGAAGTGTGTTTTAGCCGTAGCCTTATTCCACCCTAAGCCTCTCCAGGTGCAGAGAAAAGGGAAACCCTGAGAAGCTTTTGGTCAAACCTCGTCTTGCCAATAAAGTTATTTTTGAATTTGTCAGCGGGACAAAAGAGTATGTATGGTGAAACGTAGCAATATTCAACCCATACCGGCTACTCTTGTTTATTGCAATAAAGAGATCAACCAATAAACGCATAGCCTATGTGAGTAAAATACTATAGATGTAATTTAAATGAAACACAGAACTTTATGGAAAATATTATTGATATTAAAAGAAACCTGGAGTTACCACAGGGGAAAAAAAAATGTCTATAAATCAATAAAGACTATTAAACCTGATTCAAATGAGTCTGCTTTAATTTATTAAGAGCTCCTCTTAAATGATAAAGTGTACAATTATTATATTGTAGCCATTTTGAGACGGCACGGTGGTGTAGTGGTTAGAGCTGTTGCCTCACACCAAGAAGGTTCTGGGTTCAAGCCCAGTGGCCAACAAGGGGCCTTTCTGTGTGGACTTTGCATGTTCTCCCCGTGTCTGCGTGGGTTTCCTCTGGGTTTCCCCCAAAGACATGCAGGTTAGGCTAATTGGTGGCTCTAAATTGACCGTGAGTGTGAATGGTTGTTTGTCT
>JAPFFA010000005.1:51263236-51277573 GCA_026153275.1 Sciades herzbergii | reverse complement strand
TGTGACGTCACGCGCTCAGGGCTGGCTGGCTCAGCGGGGCAGCTCGAATGCCAACTTTGCGGTTGATTTTAACTCTCGAAAATACATATTTTTTTATTCCCATTTATGCAGCATACAAGAGTCAAGGACAGAGATACTATCCACTCGGAAATTTATTTTAAAAATAAAAGGTTCTGCGTATCTCCTTTAAGTTGATCTTGGCATAAATTATCACTATAATGACCTGTGGTGTCCTCTGAAGTCTCTCTCTCTTTCTGGCTTTCTGCTAGTTCCTCTACTGCAGTCACTCCATTCAAAAGCTTGTGTTGCACTGAAGGAGGTGGAGTTGGGGGAAGCGACGAAGGTGGTGTTGGCGGATTGCTTAGGTTATTCTAATTGAAGAAGAGAGCAAAATGAACAAAATCTCAGCATGTAAATTTATCTTACAATCCACCAGAAACCTGCAAACCCTTATACAATAGTGGATGTCATATTCAGAGATTCATAGTAGCTTGAAATTAGCTTGTACCTTAGTGAGGAGCTGGGAATAGTAGTCTGGAATATTGTCTATTACTGCATTTCCAAAAGAGCCCTTCAACTGTGTTTTGCCGTTAGCTGGACTGCTACCAAATGGAGCAAACAAATCCAGGCTAGCAGTAATGGAGGGCTCCATCAAAGGAAGAAGAGACAGTCCCTGAGAGGTTTTGAGGAGAAACAGTGAATACTCAATACTGTTCAAACCTGGGATAATAAAGTGCTGCACGATATATTGTAGGTTAATCGTTAGTGCAATATTGGATTTGTGATGCCGAAGCCTGCACTATTCAAGTGATCACAATCAATGGTGCAGACAATTTTCTGAATGTGCACTGATAATTAACTTTAAGGCAAATCATTATAGACATACAATCAAATGGATGGTCTTTACAAGGTAACTAAATCACAATATATTTTTGTAATACATTACAAACGTTCTTTCTCTCGTTTTCACAGTCCTTACTTGTTTAAGCTGCTTCATTATTGCTTCTGTTTTGCCAACCTCATCTTTTTTGTTCTTTTTTCGAGCATTTGCTCCCCGCTCTCCAGCCTTTGTAGTCCGCTTGGCTTTCGTTACAGGCGGTCTTTTAGTGATTGACTGGAGGTCCTAATAAAACAGTAGGTGAAACGAGCTGAGAGTAATTGCTTATTCAAGGACACCTTACATTACTGAAAAACTATTTGCAAGTTTTTACCTCCATGTTACGTGGTGTCTCCTGAAGCTTTTGCTCCAACATTGCTAGCTTACTGTTGATATGTCCATTTATTTCATTGTGGATACCATCAGATGTCCTCGGTGATGGTAACTGAAGACTCTTGGTTCGAAGGAGCTTCTGTAGAAGTTGTTGGCCTGTCTCTGTTCTGGGAATCTGGCCCATTGTGTCACCTGGTGGATTTCCAGGGCCTGAGATATTACCGGTATTAAGGGAGTCACTAATGATTTCTCGCTTAATAGTTGCAGAAGCTGCCTCTTCGTTATCTCCTGAATCACAATTAATCTCTCGAGGTTCCTGTTTTATATTTTGCAGTGTGATCTTGCACACATCCTTTTCATTAGACATTTCACCTTCAAACACAGCTGCTGAACCTGATGGTTGTGACAGGTTTAACACTGACTTGGGTGACGGGCCATTAAGCGGAATTGCAGTTGTTGGCTTTTGGGCACCTGGAGCCTGAGGCTCAGACTTGAGACCTGATCCTTCTTGTGAGGCCTTAGCTGTAGGTGATCTTAATGGTGAGGCTGCTGTCGCTCCAACGTTACTAAACGGACTGTTTTTTCCAGCAACACAGTCTGATCTAGATGCGATTGATGGGTGGTTAGAGACAGAAGTAGTACCAAAGTCATGTTTATTAAAAGATGCTGGACTTGAACCAGCCTCTTGAACAGTAGAGCCAGCAGGAGAACCAACATGAGAAGGGGAAGCCTGAAAGGGGCTAAGTGCTCTCACACCAAGACAGTGCCCTTGGCTTGGTAGAGTCTGGCGTATACCCATGATTTGTCTTTGCTGACCAGAATGGGGGCTACCAGGTGATCCCTGACCCATAAGTTGACGAGGAGACATTGGTCTTGCCATGTGACCTAGAGGCGTCGGGCGAACCTGGCCAACCATTTGCCGTGCCAAAGGTACCTGGCTTCTCATTATTTGATGCTGCTGCTGCATCATCTGCTGCTGTTGTTGAGTGGTCGTGTTGTATTGAGGTGAGACTCCTTGTGAAGTTTGTTGAGGGTGCAATGATCCAGCATTCTGAAACTGTGGAGCCATAACAGATGACTGGCCTATTACTCCTTGCTGTTTTGAAGATCCAACTGGACCTTGCTTCGCAGCAAACGCAAAGGGGTGCTGCTGCTGTGCTTCAAGCCCTGGCATTCTTGGACCAACAGGTTGTGGGCCTTGAGGACGAATTTGGCCCTGTGTCTGTCCCTGCAATCTCAGTATCTGACTCTGCTGTTGAGCCTGCCGCTGAGCAATCATTGCCTGAAATTGCTGCAACTGCTGGTTAGGAGGTAGATGACAAAACTGAGGGTTCTGTCCAATTAAGGCCTGAATGTTAATTGGAGCTTGTATTTGTGCAGGAGGTGCACCTGACCTTTGAGCCATTATTTGTTGACTCCTATTGAGCTGTTGTTGGGCTAATGCATCTTGTTGCTGATTTGGATTACCAGTTATTACAGCCTGATTCTGGCCACTCTGCTGTGCTAGCATTCCCTGAACTTGTGCAACATTCTGACCTCCCTGTTGTAGCTGCTGAGCACCATAACACATCTGCTGACCTTCCTGTTTCACTTGTTCTGTATTAAGGGAGTTTTGCCGTTGTAGCGCAACTTGCATCTGTTCTTGAGATTGTAACCCACTCTGTTGGTTGTTTACATAGCTATGCTGTTGTGCTGAGCCAGCATTCTGTCCTGGCTGCTGCTGTGTTGCTTGTTGTTTTTGTTGAACCATATAAGCAACAGTTGCTGGTTGCTGACCAACTGCACCCTGCAGATCCCCACTTGACCCATGCTGCTTCTGGATTGGAGTTGAGGACCCAGCTTGCTGGGGTGGGGTTTTAGGGCTAAGGATTCCACCATCTTTAGAAGCTGGGCTTTGAACATCTTGAGAGAGGCCTGGAACTCCCTGCTGCAAATTATCAACATTTCCTTGAACACCGCTTGAAGGGGGTGTTCCCATTGTCCCTTGCTGTTCTGAGGCACCCATCTGTGTCAGTTGCCTCTGCTGCTGCGTTATTTGCTGCTGCTGTTGGAGCTGTGCAAGATTCTTTGCTGTATTCTGCTGTTGCTGTGAAAGAAGCATGCACTGTGCCAGAACACTTTGCTGCTGAGGAGTAAGCTGGCCTTGTGGCCCTCTAAGAACATGCTGTGGTTCACTGGAAACTTGCTGGCCCATCAAACCCTGAGGTCTCTGCAGCTGTTGCACTGGTTGATTTCCTGCCATGCCTTGTTGACCCGTCATCATACTCTGATTCGGAGTCACTGACTGAGCCATGATATTTGATTGTGCCTGCCCAACTGCCTGGTTTCCCATCATGCCCTGAGGAACCTGCATAAGGCCTTGTTGATGTTGCTGGTTAGATATTAATCCCAGTTGCAAGTTTGGTTGCTGCTGTCCCATTAATGCATTGCTCATCAATGCTTGAGGTGCCTGACCACCTATAGAGCCAGGCTGCTGATTCATAACAGCATGGCTTTGATGTGTCCCAGGTTGCTGTCCCATCATAAACTGCTGTTGCAGTTTTTGAGCCATCTGCCTCCTTTGTTGCATCTGCCTTTCCTGAAGAAGCCTGGGATCTAGTCCTTGTGTACCAGTCCCTTGTGGAAAAAAGCCACCAGGCGGGCCAGGTGGCGCACTGCCAAGTGCCCCAGGGTGAGGAGTTTGGCCTGCTGTAAATGGATGTACTTGTGGCATTCTAACTGGCATCCCCCCTTGAGGAACACCTCCAGGTACCTGACCCATCATCGGCCCCCCTTGCTGACCCATCATCATCTGCCCAGGTATCTTAGAAAGCATGTGGGGTCCCTGGTTTGAGGGACCAGGTGCTAGCATGGAAGAGCCTTGTTGATGCTGCTGCTGCTTACTTCTGTATTCAGCAATCAGATTGGTGTGCTCCTTCTGTTGCTTACGTACCTAGGAGAAAAGAAATGTTTTAATCTAGGAAATGTACAACAGAAGTAAGAGGAACAAGAGCCTAATCGATTGGTATGAAAGAATGTTCACCTGATCCAACTGTTTCTGGATTTTACTTTGCTCTTCAGTGACTAGTTTCAGCTTTTCAGCATCTGCTTCTGCAAATTCACGTCCTGCTTTCTTAGCTGTCCGTTGCTTAGCACAAAGGGCTTTGCGGGATTTCCGATGTGCACCTATCTGTTCCTCCAGAAATTTTAGCTGCATCTGTAGCAGCTGCTGGGTGTGCACAAGCCACTCTTCATATTGATGTTGTTCAGCATCATCTATTGTGTAAAGGAATTAAAATATAGATACATGGAAACGTATGCTAAAACACAGAGGGAAAAACCTCAAGGACATTCAGTATTGAAATGTTTTAGAAACAGAACGTAGAACATACTGATGATGCCTTGGACAAATTGTGGAGGATTAGGTCGTGGCTGAGCCTTATCACTGCTTTCCCCTTCCTGAAATTAAGAGAAGTGTGATGGTCAGTGAAGCAAAACCTTGTAACCAAGGAGGAAAAAAGGACAATTCACTGACCTTAGACGCTCCAGAACCAACGTGAGCCTGAGCATCTGCACTTCCTGGTGCTGAAGCCAACCTCTGGGCCAAAAGGGAGACCTGTTGCCTAAAACAGTAAAGAAATAAAGGCATAAAGGTCAGTCACTGCTGTAGGGGAGAACGGCAACGTGGTTTTATACTGAAATCAACAAAAGGTACCTATTGATACCAGGAGGTACATTCATGGGGTCCTGAGTCAACACCCTTTTGATGCCTTTCAAAGCCACCATCTTTGCTTTGGCAATAGGATCCATTATGTCATCAGCCATAAATTTATCCAGATCTGAAAGAACATAAGGTTATATAGTCATGCAATTATGTATGGGGGACAGCATGTTATACAAAAGGCCAGGATATCCACCGTTACACTACCTTTATCTGGGAAGAAATTGGTAGGGACAGTTTGTGGTTTTGGATGGTGTTGAGGTGGTGCTGCTTGTTGCTGTGGATCGAGCACAGGGTGAATGGTGCTTGGCTGTCCAGCTCGTATCATGGCTTGCGACTGCACCACTGCAACATGAGCTGGTGGAGGCATCGGACTAAGCATCCTCTGCTGCTGTGGGGTTAGCATGTGAGGAGGTCTTGGTACCATTCCTGGTTGACTCACAAGACCTTGAGGCGGACGATGATGGGGTAGTAAGATCTGGCCTGGTCCCCCAGAAGGCTGTTGCTGATTCTGAATAGTATGAAGATGACTGCTCAACCCTCCTTGTAGAGCATTCAATTGCTGCTGTTGTTGCTGTTTCTGAAGCTCCTTCTTTTCATGCTCCAGTAGGTCCTGAATCAACAGAGGCAGTTCACTTGCCTCCAGTGAGCTTTCTACTTTGTCAAGATCAACTGCGGGCGAGTGCTGGCCACCACCATCTGGCAAACCAAGTGGATCTTCAGGTAAGTCAGGATGTGGTGTAGCTGGAGGAAAAGTCAGAGTATTAGCTTGGGTGGGAGGAGGAAATGGAACTCCACCCAAGCGAACAGTGCTTAGTGAGGCAGACGAATTCTCTGGCTGAGTTGAGATCTTGGATGGTGTTCCACTAAGAAGCAAAGAGACAGCATCACCCATCTCATCTTTAACTACAGTCTGTGCTGACTGTTGAGGATCAATCAAGCTTTTCTCTTCGAGTTTTACTGTAGCAAGTTCACTGGTATCTGAAGGCTCTGTCTTGGGAGGAAGAGAAACGCTGGAAGCTGTGGAAGCCTCAGACTTTAAAGGTAGTTGCGTGGAAGCTGTAAGTGACTGCTTGGCAGTTATACCAACTTTAGGTTTCTCTTCCGCCTTAGTGCCTGAACCCTCACCTTCTGCTTCAACAAGCCGTAACTGATCAGAAAAAACATCCTTGGGGTCACCTTGATCGAGCTCAGGGTCAGTGTATGCAAGCAAGTCAAACTCATCACTATTAAGCAGATCATCCAAATGGGGATCATTTGTTTCAAGGTTGTCAAGGTTGCCCAAATCATCATCCCCTTTATCAGGATCCAAGTCAAGTGCAAGATCATCCTCATCCTCGACTCCAGCTTCTGGCCCTGCTTCTCCAAGGTCTTTTGCGGCAAAAGGATCCTCAAGGTCAGCCTCTGGTAAGTCAACAGTTTCTTCTGCAGACTGCTGTTCTCCCGTAGCATTGTTCTGAGAACTCTGCTGCTGAATAGTTGAGTGGGAGACAGGAGTGTCTGAATGGGTAGATGGGACCTCCTGTGACTGTAGTTGGGGTTGAGACGGAGGAATATTGCTCTGCTGCGTCATTAACTGGCCCAAATTAGGTTGTGGCAACCCAAGTCTGGGACCTTGCGCACCTTCTCCCTGAGTAGTAAAAGAAAGTGGTAAGGATGTTGAGACAAATCCAGCAGGCATATCCTGCTGTGGTATAAACAGGCGTGGTCGGGGCTGAGGTGCCCTTACCAAAAACTGGGGTCCAATTGGTAGCCTCTGAGCATTGTGTTTTAATTCTATGAACTGTGGTGGAGGTCCAGACACAGAGTGTTGCATTGTCTCGGGCCCAGTGCCTTGTGACACAGCAAGAGGATTAGGCATGCCTTGCATCCCTTGCATACTAAGAGGGTTGCTTAAAGGAGCATTAAGGTGGTGCCTGGGTCTAATTTCCATCATGGATGGTTGTGGGAACCTCCGTGGACCAGCAACCTGACCTTGCCACTGTGCAGGAAATGGTGGACGTGGATACATCCCCTGGGAAACATTAGCGCCAGGTTGCCTATAGACATATTTTTAGAAACCTAAATGTATTAATGCTGCATGTCTTACTTATTAAAATCATGCATTTGAAATAAAACATGTGATACAAAAGAAATTATACAAACATACCTTAGTACATTAGGGTCCATGATACTAGGTGTTCCAGGAGGAGTAGGATGAGGGCGACACAGCTTCTCATCTGCTGTTCCCATAGGCAGAGGCAGCTTGCCTGGGATGGCAGCTTGAGCAACAGCTGCTCTGTCCTAATTGGCATATTATTTTTACAAGACAGTCAGTCAACCAACCACAACAACTAATGATGCACAGGAGATTCCTAAATTAGACGAGATACCAAAAAGGACCAGCACAGTTCACTACATTTGAAACTGTGTGCCATGTAGATCCTTATCTCAACTATGACTGTATATGAAAAATACCTGCGGATAAGGAGGTGGTGCTCGCTGGGATTTATCTTGTTGAAAAACAGCCATTTCACCTTCTTGCCAATTTGGAGCAGTATTAGCAGGTGCATTTGCCTCTTTCTCCTGCCGAAGCGAGTTCCTTTGCATTTTCTGTCTGATCAAAAATTCTCTAAGTCGCTGTTTCTGCAGTGGAAAAGGGAGACAAAGTAAAAAGGAAAACAAAGGACACTGTTAACGAAACTTGATTAGATGCTACTAATGATTTTGTACCACTACAAGTTGCTTCTATACCTGTCTATGCTTTTCAAGGTCTGATGGATTAAGGCCAATAAGTGACTGGTCCTGTCCAGCTGAAAGGTCAGGCAGCTCTTGAGTGGTTTGTATGACTGGTAAATGATGTCCATCTGGATTTCCAGCTGGCAGCTGTGTCTTAGCATTTAAATCAGCAGTCATGGTTGGTGGAATAGATGCTTGCTGGGAAGTTTTTACTTGTTTTGAGCTTACTGCTTGAGGTTGGCTAATCTGAAGGGGATCCATGCTGGGGCTGCAACTAAAACCAGGTGGTTTTCCACTTACTGGATCACCTACTGATGGTGAACAAGGAGGCTGCTGGTTGGAATGAGGTGATCCTCTAAAGGGAGCCTCTGTGACTGCTGAGGCTGGACGAGGAGGTTTGTGCAGTGAGGTGAAAGGATCTCTGGACTGAGGCCGTGAGGGTGGCCGTGAGTGAGGGTCTGGAGACTGAAAGCGTGGGGTAGCTGGTGACTGCACAGAGTGTCCATCATTAGAGAGAGCTCCTGGAGTAAGAGGAGAACTACCTTGTGATTGAGGGCTAGAAGCAACTTTTGGATAAGATTCTTGCTGGGGTATAGGCGGTCTCTGAAGCAAGGTGGATGAACCATCTCCTGACTGGGGCCGAGGTGTAAGAGGAGACTGGGCACATGAATCAGAAAAAGCAGAGGGAGACTGGCGATAGCTCTCGGGAGGGTGATTAGGAGAAAGAGGAGTAGATGAGGTCCCGGTATCACCCTGATGCATGCGTGGCGTCATAGGAGCTTTGAACAAGCCATCTCCAGAGTCCCCCATCCCTGCAGGGGAATTTGTGCCTAGACCAGTAGAGGCACGTGGAGAAGGAACGCTCATGTCTGCTCTGTTCTGCAGCATTCCTCCTGGCGAAGACGCAACAGTAGAGGGGGATGAAGCTGAAGTATACTCCTGTCGGCCACGAACTGGGTCTCCGTGGGGAGTTGGGTGGGGTGGGGAGAACAAAGGAGAGTCTCCAGTCCCAATTGCCTTTGGCCGAGGAGACTCCGGCAGCCCAACAGGTTCCTGAGATGCCTGTTGGGGTTGGGGTGGAAGGATCTGCTGCTGAGGTTTAAAGAACGGGTCAACCTGCTGAGCCTTGCGAGGCGTTCCGGGCTGCATATCGTGAGAACCAAGAATGGTTGGCCGTCCCTGAGGAGCACCCTGTGGGCCAGGTAAAGGGTAACCTGAGGAGGTCTTCAGAGGGCTAAAGGAAGGTTGTGAATAAGGAGTTGACGGTTGAGACTGAGCATGAGGGGACTGAGATGGAGGCTTGGGAAAGGAGTCGATATGAATGTCTGCTGAACCTGAGGCCTTCAGAGATCCATCTGGAGAAAAAACTGAAGATGCAATATCTGGGGTAAAGGGAAATGCGCTTTCAGCAGAGCTAGGCTGAGAGGGAGTGGAAAGAGAGCCAGAGGGTGGCGGAATTTGAAGGTGCAGACTGGGGCGCTCCCCTTTTATCCTTACTGGCTCGGTTTTAACAGGCCTTAACACCTGACTTTCTGCTTGCTGTCAATAACAGAGGAGGGAAAAAAAAAAGAAAAAGAATAAAGATCAGCAATGTTTTCACTGACTCTGGAAATGCATCAAATTGATGTTAAAATTATTACCTTCTGTGCCTTGCTAATTCTCTGAGCTGCCCTGTTATCTTTGGCCTTTTGCTGGAAGAATGAAACAGAACGTAAGGAGGGAAATATCAATACTTGATCATATGCTAATGATTTTATGCTATACATGTTACGCAGGCTTGTAGTATTCGAGTGCAGAACTCGTGCCCTAATTTTAAGGACTTGTGACTCGACTCGGACTTGAGCACTGATGATTCGGACTTGGACTTAACTGCAATCGGACTCGTAAATTGGAGACAAGGACTCAGATTTTTTTTTTCTTTATTTTTTGTAACATGCCATAATAATTTGGCATAAGACATTTATAGCTACATTAATTTTGTACTAATTTCGTGAGAGTGTCTCACACCTGCGCACCTTGGCGCGTGCATCAGATAAGACTCTCGGGTGCATTCCGGACAGCGTGCACTCCAAGCGGACACTCTCGCACGCGCGCCGTAAACGATTCACACCTGCACAGGATTAACGCGCAATCAGCGCGCATCTATACTGTGAAAACGCACTTACTTTGCGAAGTATTGAGTTGCGTTGCTGACACATTACTGAGCCTTATGTCCTTGTCTGGTTTCCTGATGCCCGAGTTCCTGTTCCTCGTTTTTGATTCTGCCGAGTCTACGATAGCCTGCTTGTGCCTCGCTCGACCTATTACCTGCTTCACCGTTTTACGATTTTGCCTGCCATTTTGGATTATTTACCTGTCTTCACTTGCATTAATCAACACACCTTCTACACTTACATCTGTTTCCCAACCATCTCTGACAGAACACTTCACACTCCCTGATAAAGAGAAGCACATTCACCTGTTCATACGTCATGTTCAGGAACAAACTAATGTTAACGGCGCTGAAACAGCCGCCGTCAAATGGTGCGGTTGGAGTCTTGTTCTCGGACTCGACTCCGATCAATAGTGGACTTGACTCGAAATTTTTTTTTTAATGACTTGGACTTGACTCAGACTTAAACCCTGGGGACTCGAGACTGGACTCGGACTTGAGGTTTAGTGACTCGATTACAACGCTGACGTTATGTTTATGCTCTTACCAAAAAGGGAGCCTTGTCAGGAGCTGATACTTTCCTCCAAATCTTCATTATCTGCTTGCAGCGGCTTGCCCAATCTATCAAAGTATTTTTTTTAAATAATTTTAAATAACAAGAGATGACCGTTTTATTTCAAATTCTGTAGCTCATGTTTCTGTAAAATTATTACTAACCAGGGTAGTCTTGCTTGAGATTAGGGAAATTGATGTTAGCATAGAGTACAGGGGAAATCGTGGATAGATTTCCAAGTTCTTCATCTTTTTCCCAGCGCTGTAAACTTCGCTGATTGTATGACAAGCCATCTCCCTCCTGTTCAGTAGGAGTTGGAGGAGTAGTGGGAGTAGCTGGAGTGGAAGGTGTTGCCCAAGGGCTTTCCTCATCCTGTTCTGGACTAAAAATTCCACCACGATCACTGAGTAATAAATATTTATATGTATAATAATATGTTAACTAAAAAAATAAATAAATACAAATGTTTCGCAACAATCAAAACACAATTATCCTGGCCTTACAGTGAATCAAAAAATGGGGACTGGGAAAGTCCTGGAAATGGCTCCATCATACTCGCTGAGGGCAATGAGCCTGATGTGGAAGCACCTGTGGAAAAAAAAGTAACCAATCAAAGTCAAGCTGGACTCACAGGTACAAACTACCAGGTGTGCATTTGGTTTAATCTTACCAGGAAGGTTTCTCAGGGGCAAACCACTGCGATTACTCTCCCCTTCTAGGACAGGCCTCATATTAGTTTGAATTGTCCCACTTAGTGCGCTCCCATCTGAGGGTCCAAGTACCTTCCGGAAGAATTGCTCAGAGTCTTGCTTTTCTGTCCCCTGTGGAAGACCTAAACCAGAAACAAAATACATCTTTCATAAAAACCATTAGCTACAAACAAAAACGTACTGAAAAGTTCAGATGTAGGTTTTACCTCCATTTTTCTGCACGTTTGAACCAGGTGTGTCACCTAAACTCTGATCACTGATAGAGGGTTGCTCTCCTGCTCCTGCAATTATTGAAACGAGCAAATAATGCTTTAATATTAATTTAAGATTAAAATAACATTAAATATTAAAATATTCCACTGGTTTTAACATTCAAGTTCTGAGCTCTTCAGTTTTCCAACATACGTTTTATCTCTCCTTGAGGCTTTAAGCCATTAGCCTCTCGCTTAAGCTGCAGGGTTGCATCAGGTGCTCGGTTTTCAACCTCTACTACACACAGAGTGAATGTAAAACGGTCAAGTCTACATAACGTGAAAATAATTACTATCAGATACCCAAAATTCCTCCTGAGCATTACTATACCTGATTCTGAAGCTGTAGGTCTACTGCCAGCAGCTGGTAACGAGGGTCTTGGCATGCCCTGAGAATGTCTCTGGACTGGCGGGGCCAGAAAAGCCCTTTTACTCAGGTCAAGCAACGTCTTTCCAAAAAAAGCTTCTTGCAGGTATGCAGGAAACATGTCTTCCAATTTGCTTTTCTTTCTCCCTCTACGCTTTTTGGCAAGTTCACCGTCTCCCTCAGCTGCTTTAACATCAGGTGGATCCATGTCAGGATGAGGGCCTTAAAAATACACATTTAGTCAGTCATTAACACCTTGGTCTAAAAATAAATACATGTTTATACGCTTGGCAGTTGAGATCTGGTTTCCACTTACCTTCTTCAAGCTTTGTCTCTGTTGCCTGTCCTTCAGACACACCATCACCAGATGTAGACAGACTCTTTCTCATCCGTGTGTGACATTTTCTTTGCCGGACCATGAACCCTCCAATGCCTACAAAGGTTCAACCAAGTCCTTCAGAACTCCTGTAACCCTTTGTGGTGATAAAGAAACGCATAACAGAATACCAAGATCGCAGGGGCCACTCTCACCTGGCCTGTATGGTTTACGCTTCCTCTTCTTTCCTTCATCCGTTTCATCTGCTCCTTTAAGAGCATCGCAGTCAGCTGTCCCCTCCGTAGCTCCATCAACCCCTGGCTCCTTGTCCAGACCACCTTCACGATCTGGGCTGCCAGGAGCTTCCAGTTTAGAGTCGCACTCCATTGACTCGGCACAGCCTGAGAACACAGATTTAGAACGACTGCACCAAAGCTAAATTTCAAACTGGTACTGAGGTAACAGTTCTGTTAACTTATCTATTAGCAGGTCTAAAATAGTACAACTATGCAGACAGTTACAAGGGCAAAGGTGGGCACACTTTGAAGACTTTTACAGTTCTGTCCAGAATCATTTTTAGGAAGAAAGAATAAAATGAGAGAAATTTAACTCCGCACTAACAAAAAGGGTTGGGAATGAGTTCCTGTCCCAAGTGAAGGAGTTCAAGTATCTTGGGGTCTTGTTCACGAGGGATGGCAAAATAGAGCACGAGATGGACAGGCGGATTGAGGCGGCGTCAGCAGTACCGGTCCATCGTGGTGAAGAGCCGGAAGGCAAAGCTTTCGATTTACCAGTCAATCTACGTTCCAACCCTCACCTATGGTCATGACCTTTGGGTAGTGACCAAAAGGATAACATCGCAGATACAAGCGGCTGAAACGAGCTTTCTCCGTAGGGTAGCTGGGCTCACCCTTAGAAATAAAGGTGAGGAGCTCAGACATCAGGCAGGACCTCGGAGTAGAGCCGCCGCTCCTTCATGTCGAAAGGAGTCAGCTGAGGTGGTTTGGGCATCTGATTAGAATGCCTTCTGGGTAAGTCCAAGCCAAAAATACCCAATATATAGAAAATTGGTTGCAGCAATATTTTTATTTTAATGGTGGAAGTTACTGATGAAAAATATATGTAAATCTAAATTAGTTTTCAAAATTTCAGCTTTCTAGACCCAGAGTTTTTTTTTTTTTTTTTATTTATGCCATTTTGAAAAATTACTAAATTAGACTAGAATGTATCCCCTAAATCCTCACCAGGGATTTTAAATGCATTTTTCTCAGCTTCTAGGCTACACAGAGGTTTGAAATTTGGTAAATTAACTCTTTACATGTTGCTAATCTAGTACGAAAACATAGAGCCATCTATCTAGAAAATCCTGGCCATAGGTACTTCCTAAAAATGCTAAAAATGAAGAAAAACGCACTCGCGAGTGGGGTTTAGGGCCCTAAAAATACTAGAAAAAAATTTTTTCATTCATCTTCTTTCACTACCTGGTCGTCTTATAAACCCGATCGCCTGGTCACTTCTATAATGGAAGCTCTCTATATAGAGTATTTACAGAAATATGGCAGATTCAATTACATACTTTTTGTGGGGTATCATATCTTTAAGACCCTGAATGGAAATGTAGCACAGATCTGCAACTTGGTAAATAGTTTCATTAATTCAATCCCTACAAACATGTGAAGTATCATCTTGTTGTTATTTGTGCATCATTCTCTTTTCAATCCCAAATCATCCATTTTTAATGCCCTCGAATTTGTTGTTTGTGTATTTCGAGAAGTCATTTTTAATATAGATTCTAATTAGTGATCAATCAAGGATTTAGTATTTTCTGTATGAGGAAGTCTCAGATGTTAGTGAAGGTTATTAGCCTTGAATTATGCAAATGCTTCCACAATTTCTGTTTTACTTTGAGGGCTAAGCTTATACTGTCGTGCCCTTCTGTTTGTGCCTGGTGCAGGGACCAAACACATTTTGGTCTATATTATTAAGGAACTAGCAGTTAGTTCTATTTACAGAGTTCCAGCACCAAAAGTTTGTTACAAGTACTCTAGACTAAAAGCTTGGATCTTGGAACAGGAGCAATGTTAAAGATCACTCAGATCGGAAAACAGAAAGGAAATATCATCAAATAAAAAGTGATCTAACTTATATACATATGGAAAATTATAAATACTGATATAGTCTCTGTCAGAAATGCAACTGTAAGCAGAAAATACACCCAATATCAGTCATGACGAACATATGAATAGGAGAGTGCTGCATGTGCGATCTTACTTTTTCATGGTCAAGTATATAGTTATTTGTGAACTGTAGAGTACATGTAACAGCAAAAACAACAAATTCGAGGGCATTAAAAATGGATG
>JAPFFA010000005.1:51057313-51068060 GCA_026153275.1 Sciades herzbergii | reverse complement strand
AGTCGTTCAAATTCTGTAAAGCTGCTTTGCGGCAATGTTTATTGTTAAAAGCACTATACAAATAAACTTGACTTGACTTGACTTGACTTGACTTAATGCTACAGGCTTCCGTGCTGATTAGCAGCAACACATTTTTCTATTTGTTGGACATCTGTAGAATACTGTCATCTTTTCTGCAGCTTGAAACGAATAAAAGTACCTTTTGTGAGCCATATAATCAGAATGCCTTGTCGTATGTTTAAGTATATAAGAAGCCTGTGGGTTTTAAGCGATTATTTGAGGCTTTCCGTCTATTAAACAGACACAGTAGTAATCATTTCTGAAACACAAAATATGGAGCTTTTCATCAATGCCATACATCACAGTCAGAAATTATAGTGATCTCCCCCTGGAAGCGCTCCCACGTTGCTCTATTGGCGAGTGTGATTAATTGCTTGTCCTCTTTCCCAGTGTGTTGTGCAACGACATCCTTGGCCTGAAGGTGGCAGGAGATCCGGTTCTGACCCCCAATGCAGTGTGTTTACGACTGGCAGGCTTGAGTAAGCGGCAGATGAGGCTGTGTGTCCGCAATCCCGATGTAACGGCCTCTGCCCTGCAGGGGCTACAGGTGGCCATTCACGAGTGCCAACACCAGCTCAAAAACCAACGCTGGAACTGCTCTACACTGGAGAACCACGGCAAGGTGCCACACCAGAGCACCATCCTCAACAGGGGTGAGTGTCGGTTCACTACTACGAACCTGAATGATCACTGGTTGAAGTTTGAGACCTTGTCACCTTCCAGGACAGAAAAGTTTCAGACATGAGAATATTTTTCGTGAAAATCCAGGTCAAGTGTTTCCTGCAGAACTTGCACAAACAGGGTCATTGTGTTGTTCAGGTAGAATCTGAAATAACTGTCCTCTGTCTGTCTCAACAATAGGTTTCAGAGAGAGTGCTTTCTCCCTGGCTCTGCTGGCAGCTGGTGTGGCTCACTCGGTGGCTTCGGCCTGCAGCATGGGCAAGCTGCGAGGCTGTGGCTGCGACTCTAAGCGTCGGATAGATGACGACAAAATACGCCTCAAGCTAACTCAGCTGCAGCTGCAGACCCTGCAGAGGAATGGGTTGAGGCACACACCTGAGTTTAAAACAAACCACAGCAAGCTACCCTCTTACCTGCACTCATCCCATCCTGACACACTCCTCAAACCAGAGGAATTCACATCACTACAGGAGACCTGGGAGTGGGGAGGCTGCAGCCACGACCTTCGCTTTGGTGTTCGCTTTTCCAGGGACTGGCTGGATTCCAGGGGCTCATCTCGTGATATCCATGCCCGAATGAAGATGCACAACAATCGAGTTGGCAGGCAGGTATGGAAGCAGGAAGGAAACATGCTTTCCATATGGAAACAGTATAACACCTATGTTTTAGTACAGTGCGATTATAACTGTCTGACAGCAAACATGGTCTCACACTTGCAAAAAAAAAAAAAAACCCCACAAAACTAACAATTCAACTTCCTTGACAAAAAAAAAAAAACCTGTGTTCTTTACTCTCATTACTACTAACCTTCCCTATTAGCTTCACTTCAGTAACAATTTACTGAGTTACTGAAAACTGTAATGTGCTTTAAGGTGAATCACTAAATAACAAGAATAATCATCGACTAACGTATTGTTTATAACGTCATGACATCACTGTTAATAACAGGATCAATCAGTAAATTCAGGTTTGCAATTTTCATTTTGTAACCCACTTTCAAGCATCCACCTTTTGAGTTTTATAACAGGCACTGTGCTTATTTATTTTGTCTTGATATTTGTAACAAGAATCACTAGAACGTGACAAGTGGAATCTTGTAGAAAGTAGCCTGCTTTAAGGACACGATTGCTTAATACTGATGCAGATATCACTTTTTGTTGAAACAGATAGTGACAGACAACATGAAAAGGAAGTGCAAATGTCATGGCACCTCAGGAAGCTGCCAGTTCAAGACCTGCTGGTATGTGTCTCCTGAGTTCCGGCTGGTGGGCTCCCTGCTGCGACAGAAGTTCCAATCTGCCATCTTCATCAACTCCCAGAACAAGAACAGTGGTGTGTTTAACCCACGTGTAGCAGCAGGAACTGCTGGATCGGAGCATGGCAGGCTTCGGCGGCGCAGCCTCTCCAGGGAACTGGTTTACTTTGAGAAATCGCCTGACTTCTGTGAGCGTGATGCGTCCGTGGACTCGCCTGGCACTCAGGGCCGCATCTGCAACAAGAGTAGTCCAGAAATGGATGCATGTGACTCACTGTGCTGTGGCCGTGGACACAACATCCTGCGGCAGACACGCACCGAGCGCTGCCACTGCCGTTTCCACTGGTGCTGCTACGTGCTGTGTAATGAGTGCAGTGTCACAGAATGGGTCAATGTGTGCAAATAAACAGCTTTCTCCCTTGATTGAATCATTGGTTGGAAATATTGGACAAGTCAGGGCGAAAGGCATAAGCCTATGTCTCTCACACCGAGTATCAATTTAGGCATTTCTCCTTTCAGCCCTCTCATCTGGGTTCCATTTGCTTTGTGTGGCTGTTGTTATTCTCCAAATACCAAGTCAAAAGACTGAGGAGAGGAGTGACTCATGTCATTTGTCTTTGTTTCCCCTGTTTGGGCTCTTCAGCCATGAAAATGCCCTGAACACCATCTGTGTTCTTCACAATAACAAGACACAACAGCAGGAATGCATTACTGCTGAAAAGGAAAGGCAATGCCACCATATACAATTATGTGTATATTTGAAAATGTGTGCTTAATGAAATGATCTCGCCATGACAAATCTTTGCAACTTGCGCTTACGTTCTTTCAGATGACAAAACTGGTACCGTAAGCCAGGCAGTTTTGGAGAGAAGAGAAAACAGAAAGCGTGCCTTCTTTGCCCACTTGGTTGAATTTAATGTAAACCAGGATAGCTGTGATGTAAATATAACCTGTACCAATGGAGGTCGGCCAGTAATGACCTGAATGCTTGCGCTTCCTGTTGGTTTGCCCTCGATCTGATTAGAAACAGTAATGTTTTACCTTTTTTGGGGTCTGCGTTGCTGTAGTCGAGACGAAAATTCAGGATATCGCAAGGAATCAATACATCACTTTAGGCTGTGTGTAGAAAATTGCAGAAATGATAATCATTTTACAATGACACTGAGACACATTTTTCACTTTTAAATTTTATATAAATGATGTTCAGTAAGAGCATATAGTGTTCATGTGCTACAATATGATGTGAATTGTCCCTTTGTCTCCCTTCAGAAAACTGTCCTGTGCTCAAAATGACTTCAGAAAGCTATTGTTTTTGGCAGGAGGTTTCATGCTGGAAGTTTTGTTCTCGTACAGTGGCTTCAGAACCAAGAATGTGTCGAGAGAACTGAGATGAATGATAAATTCAGGAATTAATCAGTATCTTGCAGAGCGTGGCTCAAAGCGGGCAGCCTGGTTTCCTTCGAGGCAGACGATTATATGAGTGAACAAGATTGAGGAGGGGAACGACACCAAATCAGCTGTATGAACTTAACAGTTAGTTGACATTGCACCATGTGGCTGTGAGGACAGTTGGTGCTTGTTTTGTATCTGTCATTAAAAAGGACTGGAAGGAACACTGTGCTTTAACTCAACACAGACCCAGCTAATGTCAAAGCGGTGCTGAGAATTTGGACAGTGCACACTTCAAATGTTGTAAAAATGTGAATAAAGTATATGTTATTTTATAACATTTATCACTTATATCGTGATGTCAGGGTTGGCTGATCAAAGCGGACTGTTCCAACGTGTCCATGGCTCTGTCAGACTGACCTTGTGTGGTATTTAGCATCACAGTCAAGGAGACAGAGTTGTGTAGAATGATAAAGTGCTGGATCTCTGGTTTGCATTTCTTCATTCCTTTATCATTTCACCCTGGAGCTGCTGCAAAAGGGAATTTCCTGTCGCTGTTTCTCCCATGTGTGAGACAGAGAGGCTCAATCGCTTTGGAACCCCCCTCCACCACCACCACCACCACCACCCTGGCAGCACTGTGCAGCCACTTACACACAAAGCAGCATACTGACAGCATCTAGAATAATGACAACCAGATACTCTGAAATCAAAAGGAGAAAGGGGAAAACACAGGGCACAGATCTGATGCTGGGTAAGAATGTAGTTCAATTTGCCACCAGGGGAGATGTATGTAAGGGCGGATAGACACACAGATAGGTAGATATATTGATATGTACATTCACGTTGCCTATATGGTACATCAAAAGGGAGGGACACAGCTGCAAACATCTGCTTCTGGGCTCTGTGTCCAGCCTACCCTTATGCTTTTTTGATGTGGGACAAGGATAAAGAGAGAAAGGCAGAGAAAAAACAAGGAGCCAGCTACCCAGAACATCAAAGCGATAGCCTCAACGTGCAAGTCCTCATTAGTTCTGCAAGCCTAACCAACCCGACTTGTGATTGTGTTTGCTGGGGTTCACTTTGGCAAACACTTCAGAGGAAAGGTTCCTTTAAATTATAACTCCCACCCCCACCACAAGCTGTATGCACTGTAAGTCCCCTGCTATAACCCCCACAAACTCCCAGCGCCCAGAATCACCACGTGCTCCCCCACTCACCACTCCACCCCATAATCTGGTGTGCAGCTGCAAACATCTGTTCTGGGCTCTCTCTACTCTCTGAAACCACCAAACTGATAAACACATCTATCACAGAGCCTCTGACAGACGGTGTGGCATGTGAAACGACACTGCAAAAGACACTTTTTTTTATTACATCAGAGCAATGTTTATGCAGGCACTGATGATTCTCATTCAGTAATGTGCCACTGTGAGATCATGCATAGACTACTAGTTTATAGTAGCCTACAAATACATATGGAAAACAAACTGGGTTAAATTGATCAAATTATAGATTGACCAACAAATTATTTATTCTTGAATTATTGTAAATATATTTCAAAATATCAATTGAATGTATGGTAAATGTTATTCAGTATATTACAGTTTCCATAATCAGGTTGTATAAGTTTCAGAGTAAATACTTGGAAAAAATTCACACAAAGAAGTGCTTTTGCTCTCCTTCTAATGACTGAACACACTTCAGCCTGCCAAGACCTGTCATTATTTATTTATTCAGTTCAGTCTTGGCTGAATAATTAAACACAGTGGATATGTCTGAATCTATTTGCCTCAGTAATGACCTACTGCATAGACTGTGTTCTATAAAATTCACTGTAGACTACCCCAACAGGCTAAAAAATACACAAATACCCAGCTGAAATGTTGGATTGCTTTTACTTTTTTTTTAAATATTATTAAATACACATTTCCACAAACGACCATGTCTCTTCCTCTTAGATGGTTTATTAAATGCGTCCTGGGTACCATCCTGTGCATGTAATTAACAACACGGATGCAGAAGCATCACATGAATGGTCCACACTGATGTCTTGGATAATCTCGCGAGATCTTAAGACAACGACGCTCTAACGCTGCATTGTGCGTGCAGTGCTGTTCTCGCGAGACTTGGACGAGGCGATTGGACTTGTCCGGCGTCGCTGTCAGAGGTGAGTAGCTCAAAGGATGTGATGAATTGAAACAGAACGGATATGAAACGAAACGCTGTTCATTTATATGCTCTTATGTTTTATACAGTAGGATAATAAATAGCAGAAAAGAGGAGACAGATGTTTGTTTGTTTGTTTTTTTTGCACCTAACTGGTAGGCTGTTTAGGCCACTGGAGCTGTTAGAGCACGATTTGGGAAAGGTGTGAAATGTTTGGTGATTTTTTATTTAAAATCTGATTATATCCCGGATGTAAACATGTTAATGTATGAAGAAGTCGACTCATAATAAGCTGTCATCACTTCTATAATTAACAATGTCCTGTCATGCTATGTAGGTGATTATTATTATTATTATTTTTTTTTTTTTTGAGTGCTTGGGGTTAAAGAAATAACTTCAAATAGCTTTTTAAATGTCATAACTACAGTCTCAGAGAAAAAAAAAAAGTCCCAAATTGTATCTTTCCTTGTCATTGAAGTGATGCCCTCAAGGGCGCAGCTGCCATTATGTATCAGTTACCTTGAAAACTGGATATAGTTTACCTTTAAAATGCTTTCAGGTACGTAAGTTTTTAGAGCAAAGCTTTATCCTACATCAGCCCTTTTCCACTGGTGCATTTTGACCTAAAAGGTGGTCCCAGTGCCAAAAATCTAAAATTGCTGGTCCCAAAGTTGGAACCATTGATGTCAGTAGCTCTGGGAGGGGCCACCGCAAGGAATTTTCCACCATTTTGATAAAACATCAAAGCAGGCAACCTTCAAATGCAAAATTTAAAGTTGACCTATTATACCCCTTTTCCACAAGTTGACACAGTTCCCTGAGGACTTAATAAAATGTCTGTGACCTGTTTTGGTCAAAATACCACAAAGATAAAGCACCACAGCTCCATTTTCACCCTGACTGAACATCCTTGAATAAAAAACAGCCGATTTGAGTGCCTGTTCCTTTAAATGATCATGAGCCACTGCTCACCCCACCCCCTCTTCTACCAGCCAATCAGGTAGCACTTTGCTCATGAATATTCATTCACAAAGGCAGTTCTCAAGTCATGGGTGGAGATACTTGGATGAGGGCGTGGCATAATTCTAATGAGCTCCACTTGTGATATAGAAAGGGGAGCCAGATACGAATGGCTTGTTGAAGCACATGTTTTCTGAAATGGACAACAAAGAAACTGACCGGGTCTTCTTATTTCAGTTTGTAGGTTGGTAGGCATCCAAATGTATGAAAAAGAGATTTTTTCATAATATGTCCTCTTTAAAAGTTAATTTATAAAAATCAAGCATTGTGTCTGCCATGATTTTTTGTTACCCCGGTAACATATCAACAGAAATAACCGCTACGTAACGTTTGGCTCGCAAACACGTCTAAATGCACACCAATTCAGCAAAACTGGCTCCACAACAGCACTCTCCTGGGATCTGAGCTTATTTTACATTTTGTTACAGTGGAGACGATCACAACCCATCAATCAAAGAAGTATTTATTATCGGGTTCCCATAGTTATTTGAATTGAATGAGTTTAATCCAAAGCTGAATAACTAAAAAATTAGTCACCTATAAATATTCAGCTTGGACCAAATGAGGCCTGTAATCTATAAACTCTATGACTCAAACAAATAGCCCAAATATTACTATAGGCATTTAAATAATGAGCCTATTCATAGTTGTATTATGTTCAGAGGAGTTCGGTAATTTTTTAGTTCTGTTCTGAAATGTATTTTCCAGTTAAAGGCATGCCTGACTGCACAGTCTTTCGGAACCTTGCACCAGATAAAAGATATCAGCCCAGTGACAAGGAATGATACAGGTTTAAAAAAAAAAAATTATCCCTTTTTCTGAGGCTATAATGCAGAGGTCAGATTCTGCTCTTATTTTCTTTTTATCCACATGCATTATAATTTAAAGATCCCCCCCCGTTCATGTAAACATCCACCATATTTTCCATTCTAGCTAGCCTATCTAGTTACTGACTATCCTGTTAGACGAAAATTTTAAGTAAAACCACAGCAATTCTGTTTTGTCAGAGTATAATTCAATGCAAGCGAATGGACTTTAGTTTAAAGAAATAGCCTCAGAGCTCAGGCTCATCATGGTGACACTCTTATGAGTCATATGAGGCTCACATTTTGGGTCATTTCTTACTGTAAAGATTAAGACAGCAAGTAATAATGTTACACTAAATCATTCCAGATGAGCTCTCTGCTCTTTTCTTGGTCTTCTGTTTCTATGGTAATCAGTAATGCTGCCCAAAAGGACCGAGACTTGCTTTGATTTGTGGCCTTACTTTATTGTTTTAGCATATTTACCCAGCCATATACTATCATTAGATATATGTGCAATCCTTTTGTCTCGCTTTTGTCGAAACGTTATCATGAAAGGTTGCTTTTTTTTTTTTTTTAAAGAAAAAGTGCGGAAGCATATTTCCAATTCCAGTCTTGATACACATAAACATCCTCTACACCAGGTTTCTGGTTTCCACAGTACTTTTGGTTGCATTAGATCAGTTGTACATGGTAAAATAAAGTGTGCCATCCTAGGTTTCTTTTCTCCTGTAGCAGGTTGTTAATGGCAGCAAGTGGGGTCATCTCTGTCCTGCTTGCATTCATGGCTAACTTTGCCATTCAAGTTCTCTAACTACAAACCAGGCTGTAGAGCCGGCATCAGGAAAATTGATGCCCAGTGCACCATGTTATAAAATGTGGTCATCCCAGTTTAGGTCCAACAAATAGAACTTTCTCTACATTCTTTATTCTGTCTTGTCGTTTTTGTGTGAAGTGTCGTTAAATGATTTACCAAACAATTTCTTTTGGTTTTGAGTTTGGAATTCCTGCATAATGAGAAACAACCTTCAGTTCAAAATATCAGGCCTGTTGAGCAGTTTGCATAGTTTCATGGTTTGATCATTTTCAATATCCATGTGGGGGAAAATATTTTGCCTGGAGCTTCATGGTGTGAAGATCCACAGCAGTGCAAGATAATGGGCAGTTAAAGTTCTGAGCTAGTCCACGGACATTTTGTGAGTTCCAATCCCAGGACTGACATATTGTCAGCAAAAATGTCCTCTGTCTCACACATGGAAGAAATTGCACAGCGGCATTTTTAAAATATATATACTAGCTCTCCAAGGTGCAGTCTTGTAATTGTACAATTAAGACAAAAATTCAGCTTGTCATGTTGCTGAGCAACCACAAAACAAGAAGTGGTCTGTCCTAAAGATCTCCTTGTGTCTGAAAATTTTAAGTTGCAGCTTCGCTTGACTGTTACGAAGTGCGGACACTGGAGAGTCCTTCCACAAATCCCAAACAAACATCTCCTCACAGAAAACTTCACATATCAACAATTACACATGCTGTTTAAATCAGTTCTTGTGGAGCATCTGGCATAAGGTTCCTGCACTCTCAGAAAATAAAGTACCTTCAGGGGTACAATGGCTTGTCATGGGGGCAGTTCCCTCTAAGGTACATATTTGTACCCTTTAGATACTGCTTGGTGGGACGGCATGGTGGTGTAGTGGTTAGCACTGTCGCCTCACAGTAAGAAGGTCCTGGGTTCGAGCCCTTTCTGTGTGGAGTTTGCATGTGGGTTTCCTCCGGGTGCTCTGGTTTCCCCCACAGTCCAAAGACATGCAGGTTAGGCTAATTGGTGGCTCTAAATTTACTGGAGGTGTGAATGGTTGTTTGTCTCTGTATTTTAGCCCTGCGATGACTTGGCGATTTGTCCAGGGTGTACCCCGCCTCTCGCCCATAGTCAGCTGGGATAGGCTCCAGCTTGCCTGCGACCCTGCACAGGATAAGCGGCTAATGGATGGATGGATGGATGGATGGATGGATATACTGCTTGGGAACATATATGTACCTTTTTGGCCATAAAAAGGTACATATAGTTACCTTGAGGTCCAATAATGAGCCCTAGGGGTACATTAGTGTAGATTGTACCTTGGGGGGGGCAGACATGGACTCCTATTGTACCCCTATTTCTGACAGTGTGTCTAAGTCATTATGACAGAAATGATAACGAATTATAAATATCACATTAACAGCAGCTCTGACAGTAGTTTTAGAAAATGAACACCATTTGATCAATCGCATTCAAGTACTCTTCACTGCTGTGGATATATGAATAAATATTTGTAAACTTAACAACTTTTGTATTTTAGTCATGCTAACGAAATGCATTTATATCATTACATTAATGGCATTTAGCAGACGCTCTTATCCAGAGCGATGTACAACATACCCAGAGCAGCCTGGGGAGCGGTTGGGGGTTAGGTGCCTTGCTCAAGGGCACTTCAGCCATTCTTGCTGCTCTAGGGAATCAAACCAGCAACCTTTTGATCCCAAAGCTGCTGCTCGTACCATTAAGCCATGGCTTCTCCCATTATATCAATAAGACCGATTCTCTAGAAATGTTGAAATACAGTCCATTTTATTATATATTTTTTAATTAAAAAAGCTTTCATGTATCTGAAAGCAGTTCTTTGCAAAGTAAGGACGACATGGTAGGTCTCTCTGTAATAAGGACAGTATTTGACATCTTATTTTAGCAGGACTGTGGCTTTACAAATGAATATTTGACCTAAGCTCATGATTGCTATTTAGTAACTCATCTGATATCTTTTTTTTTCTTTTTCTTTTTCTTTTTTTAAGGAAAGGCTAGCCAGCTACCATGGGGAACATTTTTGGCAACCTTCTAAAGAGTCTTATAGGGAAAAAAGAGATGCGGATTTTGATGGTCGGCCTGGATGCAGCTGGGAAAACCACAATCCTGTACAAACTGAAGCTTGGAGAGATAGTCACAACGATTCCCACTATCGGTACATTCACTTCTCAGACAGCATAATGATAACCAGTATTAGTTACATATATCTGATCTTTCAGGAATGAGATTTTGTTTTTTTAAAACCTTGTTGTCAGAGATCCTGTTTGACTTTTGTTCAGGGTTTAATGTGGAGACAGTGGAGTACAAGAACATCAGTTTCACAGTGTGGGATGTCGGTGGTCAGGACAAAATCAGGCCTTTGTGGCGACACTACTTTCAGAACACACAGGGTGAGTTCATTATCCCTGAACACCTCACATCATCTCTACACTCACTGTCCGCTTTAATAGGAACCTGTTCTTGATTCTAAGATTCTTGTTCTTGGCTGGCAGGAGTGGAACCCAATGTGGTCTTCTGCTGTTGCATGCTGAG
>JAPFFA010000005.1:50867606-50877619 GCA_026153275.1 Sciades herzbergii | reverse complement strand
AACAGGAAGTTAATATCACCAACCATTCCCATTTTATTAAGGTGTATCCATATAAATGGCCCACCCTGTATATTTATTTAAAAAAAAAAAAAAAAAGGGAATAATTACTGTCAGGATTGACCTAGGAATTGCCTATTTGAATGACTCGTATCAGTCTAATACTGAAGGACAAACCCTCTGTTTACAGGAGGAATACGTACAGAGCGACTCGGAGGAGGAGAGAGGACGAACGAACCATAGTAATGCACATTCCTGCAGGTTTTACATTTTGATCGTTTCATTTTAACCCTCTGAGCTTTTTATTTATGTCCCCCTGTGTGCTCTGTTCTGCAGAGACCAGTTCCACTCGCTGAAGTAAAAGCTTCACCACCTAAATTTGACCTGGCTCCTTCCAATTTTCCTCCACTTCCTGGATGCTCAGGCAGCCCACAGGGCGAGCCAGTACTCGAGAACCGCATGTCTGACGTGGTACGGGGTCTCAACAGAGAAAAGGTGAGTTCGTGTTTGGATCGAATACCTGAATCCGCATCCAGGAATGTCTTTTATACCCCCTCTCTGAAGGAGGGGGTGGTATACTGGTTTCTCTCTGTCTGCCCAGCTGAAACACCCTTTTTCTCAGCGACCACAGTTGGGATCAAACTTCAGCTTGGGGTTCGATACCGTATATACCGTTTTCAGGTCTGTCGCACATCAACTTCCTGTTTACCGACAATGTATTTACGAAACCTATAGAGTGGCTTTACAAAAAATTTTTTTTTTTTCCCAAGCACTTTTTTCTCAGCAACTACAAATCACACTTGCTTGATATTTGGTACCGAGCTTCAGCTTGGGGTTCTGTACCGTGTATACCGTTTTCAGGTCTGTCGCACATCAACTTCCTGTTTACCGACAGTGTATTTATGAAGCGCACGGTGGATTTTTGATGCTATTTCAAGAAGTAAAATGATGCCAGGACGCTATTTGAAATCCCTGGGGAGAACACTGCTCTTTACTTGTTTCAGGGTTAATTATTTGTTGAAGTCAAGATTCATAATAAGTGTCCTATTTCTTTGATTGCTTGCGTTCTGATATAAGCGAGAGCGAGGCGGTACGTCAGCGAGCAGTAGCTCAGTGTTGATCTTGTGGGGGGTTTTTTTTTAGCGCATTTTGGAGAACCCAGGTTTGTTTTTGAGCCACGGCAGCCGCACAGACGTTCTGTTGTGGGTACGCAAGTTTTACAAAATGGGACACGTGGTAATATAGACGATTTTTAAATTCCAATTCTACTTTGTAAAAGTTCAAGCTTTTAAGTCTTGGTGTGTACAGCATGTCTCGTTGTATGAATTTTAGCCGTGCTGGCTGTTTTTTCAGATTTTTCTCAGTGCGTCTTTCACACCACATATGCCAGCTTGTTACAGTGACATGTTGAACCTTTCACACTGATTCAGTATCCAGTCCCAAGAGGTTTCCTTGTTCACACGCAGGTTTTTAAAACTAAATGACCTAAACAATCTCGGGTCTAGTTTTTCATGAAAAGCTCTTGGATTTCGTTTTATTGTGACTTTCTCTTTTTCCAGCAGTCAGACTCCAACAAAGACTCCACTGTGAGTGCTGCTGCTCTGGCCTCGGAAGAGACGGTCCCCAGACCTGCACTGACTGCAAGCAAACCCACTGTTCACACTGCAGATCCTGCTAGCTACAGGTAGGCCTGAAGAGGCGAGACGGATGAATGTTGATCTATATGAACACCTGCACACGACAATGTCTCCATGTGTTAGTCTTTATGAAGTGGAAACTGTATACGTGTGCGTGAGTATTATTCTGGGTGACTGAACATGTTTTTGTTCCGTTTTCCTCGCGCGCTTCTTAGCACAAGCGCAACCACTCAGGAGAAGAAACTGGATAAAACTGAGCCCTTGGTCCATAAAGAGATGCCTGTAAACCCAACCACCACCACCTCAGCCATTCCACAGACTCTGACTCAGCCTGCTCCGGTCTCCAAGACTCCGCTGAGTCCTGTCAACCCTGCAGCCCCACAGCCCAGTACTGGCCACCCCAGTCCTGCCCCACTGGTAAACGCGTTTATTGTCTACAGAATTTGAATCATGTTGCACGCATGAATCTGCAGTTCCTGTAGCTATATTCACATTCTGGTCCATCAATATCTCTGTGCCAAGGTATAAAAAAAAAAAGTTACTTTGGTTTTTGGCCAGTTGTGATTTATCTAGACCTCCAGGTCCTGTGAGACAACCAGGTATGAGTTCTAACAAGACCCAAAACAACTGGAGTGCATAATCTTGCACCTTAAAGGAGATACGCCGAACCTTGATTTTTTAAATACGTCTTCTGAGTGGATAGTATCTCAGTCCTTGACTCTTGTATGCTGTGTAAATGGTAATAAAAATATATATTTTTGAGAGTTAAAATTGAGTGCAAAGTTGGCACTGGAGCTGCCCCGCTGAGCCAGCCAGCCCTGAGCGCGTGACGTCACAGCAGGAACCGGTTTTAAGGCCGAGGCCTTTGACAGCTATAGACCAAAGTCATATAAACAAAAATTTATGGTGAAAGTAAGAAATACCGTTACCGGCTTGCTCAACTAAGACTGATTTGACTTCATTGATTGTGGGTTGACTCTCATTAAAACAGGATGGGTGTTATAACTAATGCAATGTACATGCATGCGTTTTCACTGATAAAACGTAAAAAGCTAATTAAATCAGATGAACTGAGACAATCACATTCTCAAGCAAATTAAATAAGCTTATACCGCTAATTTAAACACACAAGTTAAATGTATTAATCTAAATGCAGGTAAACAACGCGTTTTTGTTTTGTATCCAAATGAGTCGGAGCTTACCCGTCGTCTGTGTTCTCACTTCTTGAAGGCCGACCTTGTGGCCGATTGTTCTGAAACAATCTGACGTTCGGTTGTTTGTTCAGTTCTCCGTTCATTCGCTTCTTGCACGTAAGGATGAAATGGCAGCAATATCCAGCGGAGAAATCAGACGGCTGCTCCACTCATTCTCTGTCTTGTCCATATGGAGTACTCCGCCATTACTGCTCGGCTCAGGTAATTGCTAAAACCTGGGACAGGACGGGACGTAACAGTTTTGAGTAACAACCGCAGAGAGGTCATTGCCTGAGCGATATTTCACATCCTGTTCCGTCCCGGGTTTTAGCAACAACCCTGTTAGCAACTGAACTTGCTTTCCTTTAATAAATAAATAAAATGCTTGTTTTAATTGTTGGTACTGCACCCTCTTTCAGTACAGGCTTATCGCCAACGCTCCTCAACAGATCAGAGATTTCGTACGAGTCTTTAGTAAAATGTGCAGAGCAGAGGAGAGACCACTTCGTAGGCGCCCAATGTGCCCGTGAACTTCTCGCAAAACGTGTCAATCTTTGCAGTTTGAACATTCTTGGGCCATGAATGAAACGTAAATCCACCTCCTGTCGTGTTGCTGCACCCGCCGGCAACACATCTACGTGGCATAGCGATAAATTGGCTCAAAATGGAGGATCGGAGTTGCAGTCAGCTCTGTGTTGAGACCAATAGACTTCCGGCTGTGACGTTATGGACGTCAAGGTCATTGAGAGACCGCTACCTATATGAATCACTTTAATGGTAAAAATTACGATATTAGATTTATTGTCTACACTTGACTATTCCTCTGCCGTTCTTGAGGTCTCAAGGCATTTATAAACGAAAGTGAGGCCATGGCTCTGCGTATCTGCTTTAAGTAGCTCCTCTTTTTCTCTGGTTCATGTTATATTTGCTTGAAGGGTGGTGCTTTTCTTGCATTCACTCTTTTTGCTTGTGAAAGACTCGTATGAAACACGACAGCCTATTGTATGTTGGTCTGGATTCGGTCATCAACCCATTTGGCTAAACGCCACTCCAGTGTACGTTTGTTACAACTGTGTTTCATCTCGTGCTTGTATTATTTACCGTGTAAATGCTGACCGCCTGAGAAAAGGCTTTGGTCTTTATTTTAGGTTTCGGGATTAAAAACTTGTCTCTTATGTTGTATAGGAGCCTCGGAAACTGAGCTACGCTGAGGTATGCCAGCGCCCCCCTAAGGATCCTCCCCCTCCTCCTCCACCACCACCACCTGTGGTCAGCCCCAGTCCTGCCAGCGCTACCTCACAGCCTCTGAGGGAGCTGCGTGTCAATAAGGTGGATGAGCAATCGAGCAGCAACGAGAGACCCGAGCGGCCACAGGAGCGTGGGGCAGACTGTAAGAGCAGAGAGGGCCGGCCGGCTCGTGACTCGCAGGGCTTTTACCGCAGCAACGGCCCTCCCAGAGCCAGTACAGGAGGCTTCAAACTCCGCGAGCAGCAGAGGCGTCCTCAGTTCACCCGTCGCACTTCACCCCAAGGAGCCTCCAGACACACTGGCAAAGAGCAGAACATCCCCCCTATATCGCCAAAGTAAAGACTTGACTAAATCCTTACAAATTTATGAAAATATATATATATATATAGATATACATATATATAAAGAGATGAAATATCAAAAGTTTAAAAATCTAAAATAATAGCCACCTCTTTTGCCTGGAGCACATCCACAGGAAAATCTCACGAAATGACAATGTACAGACGGAGACGTCCTGGCATACAGACATCCAAAAAAAAATAAATAAACGGGAAGCTAGTTATAAGCTTGTTGAAGGAAGTCATCAAATAGGAAAAAGTGCGCTTCTGAACTTGACAATGCCCCTTCAGAATGTAATCTTTTTTTTTTTTCCTTTGCTTTCTTTCCCCACTTCCTTGATGAGGGTGTTTTTACCGAGGAGTCTGTGGGACTGACGGCGTCCTAACAGCAGTGCTGCTGTTGAGCTGAAACAATAATGGCAGTCTGCAAAGAACATATGCACTAAGAAAAGGAACATGCATCCAGTCATGTACCGATACAAAGATATCACTTTGACATGCAAGGATTTTACTAATTTTTTTTTTTTTTTAAATACATTTCCCCCCACATTGTCAGGTGACTGGGAATGTGATGTTCTGGAATGAGTGATGTACATGAACTTGGCTCTTTGAGTGGAAGTATGTATTTTGCAGTAGTGTCGATTTGAATGAACTCAGTTTTGGGGTTTAGGAAATGCAACGCCTGCTTGAGTGGATTGGCCAATTAGTTAGGAACAGCACTGAGACTTGCTGTTTGTTTGGTCTGGAATTTTGCATCATTTTTGTGTGACATGGCTTTTTTTTTTTAAATGGCTCCCCCAATCAGAAGAGCTGCTGTTTTAGAAATGTATAAAAGATGCGTTGATATGTGGCGCTTCAGTAATTATTCACGTAAGTCATTTCATGAGGTCGGAGCCCGCCAGTTATAATGCTGGATCAGTTTGCTTTTTATTTCCTTGCTCTTTGTTTTCTTTTTAATTCTTATTTTTAGTTAGACTGCATAACCAACAGCCTGTGAAAGATCACAATATCAGTCAGGTACATAGAGACTAAAGTATTTGTCATCTCAATTTATTTTTTTTTCTTTTGGTGCGCGCATTATTCTCCCAAAATGGCTTCTGAGTGAGCCCCCCCCCTTCCTCCTGATCAATCAGGCGCTTGACTGTTTACAAAATTGTCAGCTTGGGCTAAGAGGAAGAGATGAAGCTGCTTTTGGTTGCATTTTGGGTGACGCACTATTCTTAAAATCAGGACCTTCGTTATGATTAGTAGCTATTGTGCTTAGGTGTGTGATAGTGATTTAGGTCAGGAAAAACCCAAGGCCTGTTTTATTGGCTAGTGATGTCACTACGCTGTATTGTCTCAGCTGTACAGAGATGGGTTGATTTAACTGTAAAAATAGTTTTCAATTGGTTTAAGTTGTGGTACATCCTAAAACGATGAGTGTTTTGGTTCATTCCTCTTAACTTTGAGAGACCGTGCAAAGCACAACGGATAGAAGATGAAACGCAAGAAGGGTTTTTTTTTTTTTTCTTTTCCCCCCTTTTGCGCTTCCAGTGCGCACTCACTATTGTCCATAAATCCTGATTCTTCAGCTGATTTTAACTAGTTATATAAAATGGCTTTGGCTTTATGGACAGCGTAGAGATTCACTTTCCTGAGTTGAATATGTGGGACAGTGCAGGCCATTGAAATGTTAACAAATAAATGATTTTGAAGGGGTTGTTTTTTTTTTTTTGGGATGGGGGAATCTGCTGCATATTGTTGGTCTTGGGCATTTTTATCATGCACCAGTCATTTCATGCAATTTTTTTGCAAGATGAGCAAAATCTTTACATGCTTATCATCTCCTCCTCGATTATCCCACACATGGAAGACCTGTCGATGGTTTACATGAGCGATCGTCACCGAAAATAAGAAGCTCAGATCGAGAACGGCGGTTTTGCTCTTGGTATCTGTACCAAAACACACACGAGTTGCTTTTGAGTGATCGCTCCTGGGCAATGACATTTTATCGCATGTGCTTTTCAAAGCAGCAACTCGACCACCGGCAGAAAGAAAAAGGAGGTGGGGGGAAAAAGAGAAGCAATGTGAAAGTGAACTGGTGCTGTTAATTAAAAAAAAAAAAAGTAATCGGAGGAAGATGCAGTATTGCTGTTCAATTTTTTTTTTTTTTTTTTTAAATTGAGCTTTTAATTTATTTAATCCACCTGCCCATTCCTCCCTCCCTCCCTCCCTTCCTCAGCCTCCCCAGTCTTGTGTAGGCCATGTTCCTGACTTGTGTACAAAATGACATTGGGAAAGAATCACAGAATTTAACATTTGTATATTTTTGAGATTTCATCAAAGAAAATACTTGACGCATTTACTAGAGGCTTAGTAATGCAGTAAATAAATAATGAATCACTGGGGCTTTTTTTTTTTTTCTTTTCTTTTTTTCATTAATGAATTTGAGCAGCTAGTGGTTTAGTGTAATGGAACAAAATGCACTAACTTGTTTTAAAAAAAAATCTTAATGTTAATGTAATGTGAAATCATATTAGAAGCATAAGATAATGACATTGATGTTGAGCGGCTTGCAGAAATCTACAGGAATAGCATTCTCCTTAATGTTTGGGTTCTGGCTGTTAATTGGTTTAGGGCTGCTGTGGCAAAGGGAAGAATTAATAACGATTGACAGTGTTGGAGACAGTACCTTCTAGCTGTCTGCATAAAATGTCATTAAAAAATAAATTATTTTGTTTTGGCCTTGGAGTTTCACTTATTATTTCCCCTACTTTAAGGACTGATCAAGCTGCAGTCAGAGTTATGATTTTCCAGTTCGTTATTTATTGCATGTTGTATGACTTCCTGTACATGCACATGTCTGGCTCATTTACGGCAGCCAGATGAGATGAGAGGCCTATATTTGGAAACCACAGCTGGTATGTGAAGTGACGACCATTTAAAACTATTTATAGCCGTACTTTTGGGTGTGCGTGGGTGTTTTTAGAGCAACTTTTTTTTTTTTTTTTTTCCCCCGCATCTTTACTAGATGGTACTTTTAAATGAATCCCACTACAAATACACACTTCCTGCTCAATGTGGACTTTCCTGCTGAAGTTATTCCCCAGTATGGGTCCCTCTTTCATTCTCATGCACCTTTTTCTGTGCAAGTTTGTTCCTGTTTTTGTTTAAAAAAAACAAATGCAACGGAGTATGAAGGGGAAGCGGAGCACGGCTTTCCTGTACCCTGGTTTTTACAAGCATGACAGAAGTATTGAAACGTTTTCTCAGCTCAAACATGAGTGGGTTTTTGTCATAGAGAGCACGTTGTGTTACTTTCCAGAAGTAAACACTCGTGCACTCAGATGAAGGCACCTTTCAGAGGAAGAAGTAAAATTATATGTATTGCACTTAAATGCAAGAGTTTGAGTGTGTTTTATCTAGGGGTCTGTACAGAACCTTACAACGCACTGTTTCACTGTTTTAGAAAGTGTGTGTGTGGTGCTTGATTTCGAGAGACTAGATTGTGTATTGGTGTATAAAGATGGGTGTGAGACAAACGGACCCCTCTATGAGGGCATGTGAGAGCCTGTATTAGCTCGTCAGCCTTGCTGACCTGGGGGTGGGTTTCCCAAAAGCCTCTTAACGCTAAGAGCATCTTAACTAGGAGAGCGAATGTTCATTGTGATGCTCACGCAACCATTTCACTAGTATCTTTGTGCTACAATGCTTTTGGGAAACTCGCCCCTGAGCAAATATTTGCGTATGGGGAGAAAGTAGGGAACAAATGCATGATTTCTGAATTCACTGATTTTTATTTTAAAAAAAAAAAAACCACACACTTCTCTGGAAATTGTCTAATAAAAATGTAGCTTGCTGAGGAACCGGTACCTTTGAGGATTACAGGTTCATCCGTTCAAAGCAGTAGCAACCTTTTGTAATGAACACAATGCTGAAGGGAAGGTAGGTGCACACACGCCTCTCACTCGTGCTGAGAACACACACTACCTTTAAGAAACGCATACATGGAGAAAATTCTGTCACTCCTCTTAGAGAGAAGATGCTCTTCTCGACAAGTTATGTGAGGGGAGTGTCTTCTCAATGTGTAGGAGACGGTGTTCTCTACAAGAGTTGTGCGAGTGAGTGTCTTCTCGATGACGTTCTGTACAACGAGGGGGTGAATGAGGGAGTGTCTTCTCTACAAGTGGGTGTATCGGAGGGTGTTCTCGGCACCAGCTGGGTGAGTAAGGGAGTGTGCCTTCTCTACAAGAGGTGTGGGAGGGAGTATTTTCTCAGCATGGGTATGAGGTGTTCTCCCCAAGAGGTGTAAGGGAGTGTCTTCTTCATGAGGGTGTTCTTGACAAGGGGGTGAGTAAGGGAGTGTGTCTTATCTATAAGAGGGTGTATGGGAGGGGGGAGTGAGAGAGTGCGTCGTCTCTCCAAGTGGGTGTATGAGAAGCAGGGTGTTCTCTACAACAGGGGGTGAGCGAGGGGGTGCGTCTTCTCCCCGAGTGGGTGTATGACGAGCAGAGTGTTGTCGAGAACAAGGAGGGGGTGAGCGAGGGGAGTGCGTCTTCTCCCCGAGTGGGTGTATGAGGAGCAGAGTGTTGTCGAGAACAAGGAGGGGGTGAGCGAGGGGAGTGCGTCTTCTCCCCGAGTGGGTGTACGAGGAACAGGGTGTTGTCGAGAACAAGGAGGGGGTGGGTCTTCTCCCCGAGTGGGTGGATGAGGAGCAGGGTGTTGTCGAGAACAAGGAGGGGGTGGGTCTTCTCCCCGAGTGGGTGGATGAGGAGCAGGGTGTTGTCGAGAACAAGGAGGGGGTGGGTCTTCTCCCCGAGTGGGTGGATGAGATGCAAGATGTTCTGTACAACAAGGAGGGGGTGAGCAAGGGAGTGTGTTTTCTCCCCGAGTGGGTGTATGAGAAGCAAGGTGGTGTTTGCAACAAGGAGGGGGTGAGTAAGCAGAGTGTGTCTGCTCCCCGAGTGCGTGTATGAGCAGCAGGGGGTGAGTGAGGGGAGTGCGTCTTCTCCCAGAGTGGGTGTACGAGAAGCGGGGTGTTCTCCACAACAAGGAGGGGGTGAATAAGGGGTGTGCGTCTTCTCCCCGAGTGGGTGGATGAGAAGCAGGGTGTTCTCTACAACAAGGATAGGGTGAGCGAGGGGAGTGTGTCTTCTCCCCGAGTGGGTGTATGAGAAGCACGGTGTTGTCCGCCGCAAGGAGGGGGTGAGCGAGGGGTGTGCGTCTTCTCCCCGAGTGGGTGTAGGAGAAGCACGGTGTTGTCCGCAGCAAGGAGGGGGTGAGCGAGGGGTGTGCGTCTTCTCCCCGAGTGGGTGTACGAGAAGCAGGGTGTTCTCCGCAACAAGGATAGGGTGAGCGAGGGGAGTGCGTCTTCTCCCCGAGTGGGTGTGTGAGAAGCAGGGTGTTGTCCGCAGCAAGGAGGGGGTGAGCGAGTTGAGTGTCCCTTCTCCCTGAGTGGGTGTACGAGAAGCAGGGTGTTCTCCACAACAAGGAGGGGGTGAACGAGGGGTGTGCGTCTTCTCCTCGAGTGGGTGTGTGAGGAGCAGGGTGTTCTCCGCAACAAGGAGGGGGTGAGCGAGGGGAGTGCGTCTTCTCCTCGAGTGGGTGTATGAGAAGCA